>PVJO010008313.1:0-76065 GCA_004026905.1 Hystrix cristata | reverse complement strand
TTAGCCTATCCATTCCTCAGTTTCCCTATTTGTAAAATGGAGCCAGCAACACTTACCCCATTGGAAGATTTAAGAGCATGTTCATGGAACATACTTGGTGCAGGGCCAGGCGTGCAGAAAGCAGCTCATGGGCTGTCATTACTGCAACGGTAGCAGGTACTCAAGAAACATGCGGAATGCAGGAATTCTCCCGTTTGTGTGCTGGCCCTTGCCCAGGCCAGGGGAGCCCCTCACGGAGGGCCTCCTACACTCACGCGCACAGATACACACACACACACAGACACACACACACAGATCTTTGTGACATTCCTCTCTTGCTGGTGATTTGCAACAAAACTCAAACAGCCACATGCGCAGTTTTAAAGCAAGAAGAGGTGCGATCTGTGGTCTTTCCAAGGGGAAAGGGAAGAAGGGGCTGATCGGAAGGAGGAGGACAGTGGAAACAGAAGGCAGAAAATGTCCTGGCCATCTCGAACAACAGGATTTGCTATAGCTTTAGTGTTCTGCCATCGACATATTGCACTGATTTCTCTGGGCCCCAATTATGTCATCTGCAAAATGGGGTCATGAGGCACAAGTTGCATCTCTCTCCAGCAAATGGTAAGCTGCCTGCCTGGGTCCGTCGGGCCCTGCGGCCACAGCAAAGTGGACGCCGCTCCTTCCACTTGGCCCTGAGGAGCTGCAGGGCAGAAGCTCCTCCTCCTCCCTAGTCGGCAAGACCTTCGGCAGCGTGCGGCCACTCCCTGCCGAGTCTCCTCTAACCTGGACACTCCCAAAGGCTAAGTGGCTACTGTCGGGGCCACATAACCCGGCAGTTGCGTGTGCAGGCTCTGGAGTGAGCTGCCCTGCGTTTGAGCCCTGTCTTTGCTCAGGCTGTGTATGACCTTGAGCAGATCTCGGGAGCTGACGGGACCTCGGTCTTTTCATCCAGAAACTCGGGAACATATTCATCAAGCTGCTGTGAGGATCAAGGTAAGATGATTGGCACCGGTGTTCAGCACCACGTCTTGCACGTGGGCCCTCAGGAGCTTGCTGCTGCTGGACTGGAGACCCTGCTCCTCTGCAGGGCACCCAGTGAGAATCCTGGGTACGCCCTTCATCTCCCAGGGCCTCCAATGGTCCACCTGCCTGGCAAAGAGGACTAACCCTGCCTGGCCAAACTCACCCTCCACTAAGCCATCTCTGAACGACGCCATGAAGACGGAGAGGTTTCAGAGTGCGAAATGCCCACACGGCTGCTGCAGCTGGTCATGACAGGCATCTATGGAACACTTCCTCTGTGCTAGGTTCTTTGGTAAGCACTTGTCGTACGCTGCCTCTCCAAGCTAGTGTAGAGCAAGCCTGTAATTATCCTCATTTTGTAGATGATACAAATGAGACTTGGAGAGTTACCTAATGTTATGGTTGGACTCCAACATGTCCCCCCAAAGGCTCATTGTGTTGAAGGCTTGTTTGCCAGCTGATGGGCTTTGGAGAGGTGATTGGCTCACAGTCTTAACTGGATGAGGCAGGTCACCAAAAACATGGCTTTGAGGGATAGGGTATGCTTTGTCCCCTTCCCCTTCCAGCCTCATTCTCTCTTTCCCTCTCTGCCTTCTTCCCCTACCCCCTTCCACCATGATGTTTCAGCCCCTCCTACAGGTCTAAAGCAGTGCAGCCAGCTGACCATGGACTGAAACCTCTAAAACAATGAGCCAAAATAAATCTTTCCTCTTCGAAGGTGTTCATCTCAGGTATTTGTCACAGCGACAGAAAGGTAACACACCTCACTCCCAAGATCCCACAGCTAAGCTGTGATTGAAACCTGATCACTGTGTCTAGTAGGCACCCGGCCTGTCCCCCACGTGCACTGGTTGGGAAGAGTACTGGGAAGACAGGTTCTATGATCCCTCACACACCAGCAAACGCCGATTCACACAAAGGCCCCATTCCTAGGCGGCCTCTCGCTCCCGCTCCGTGTAGTCTGCCCAGCCATCCGCCTGTCCCATTGCGCTGAGCCTACAGGCCTAGGCAGCAGTGGCCAACCTGTGGCACACATGTTATTTTTCTTTTAGCACAAAAGATGTTAATGTATGTGTGGTGTTTTCTAAACTAAAACCTTGGTATTCAGGTTTAGTTGCAGGTTTATTGTACTTTGCAATAAATAAGTGGGTTTTGGGTTGCAGTTTGGGCACTTGGTCTTTAAAGGTTCGCCAGCAGTGACCGAGGACAAAGCCGGGCAGGTGGGCAGCTCATGGCAGTGGGGAGTAGCCTTCCTGCAGCGGGCAAGACTGGTGGTTCCACAGGCTGAGGCGCCAGTCCTGCTGCTGAGCTGGCTGCATCTGACTGCAGGGCCAGAGGCCCAAGAGTGGTTGGGGGTGATTTGGGAAGAGCCCAGTATGACCCCCGGTCAGTGGGCTCCTGGCTCAGCCCCCCATCTCACAATCGAACCCCCTGGGCTCTGCCCACACTGACTCATGTCTATGCTAACAGCTCTGCCCGGTGGAACTCAGCAGATGTGCTGGGCCACTTGTTCTCATCCACTAAGCTGGCCCCTGAATGGGACCAGTCCCTCCTGCCATTGGGAATCCCCTGAGGGCGTGGGGGCAGGGACAGAAAAATAAACATTCCCAGCCCTGCCCTGCATCTAGTGAATCAAAACTTTCTGGGGTGGGGCTCAGGAAGAGATGTTTAACAAGTCCGCTGGGTGATTTTGCTGTGCCAGCCTTTGGGATCTGCCAAACGAGGTAATCAGTCATCTCTTTCTTGGGATGTTCTATTCCACTGTGCCTCGTTTCCAAGTTGAAATCCTCCACAGCCCTACCCTAGGGAGAAGGCAGGGGGACATGAGGCAAAGACTGCCGTCTTCAAGAATGTTGGAGGCAAAAGATTCTTAAATGTCAGTGTGGTGAAGATCAAAGCCTCAGCTTAGGAAGCGGGACTCAATAGGGCTGCCCAAGGCTAATATGCAGTCCCATTTTCCTCTGTAGATGCTTGACTGACCACTCTCAGCAAAACCCAGGCCTCCGGCAAAGCAGAGGCAGGTTTATCTCTAAAGTCATCTGGAAAAGCAACAGCCCCGATTCCCATGCCTGGAGTCTGAGTCTGCAGGCGTCACTGGCCATCAGCTTCTCACCCCCAGGTGACTGGGACCCTCCTGAGCACAGGTCTTTCCACCTCCCAGGCGAAGACCTAGCACCACAACCTACACACAAGCACACACCGTGACCCGACCAAAGTGTGTTTACCCAGATATTCCTCAAGAGAGTGAGCCGAGTACTCAGCTTATTATTGTGAGGCCAATGTCCATCAAGAACAGAACGTATATAGTAATTTCTGGTATGGTCAGAGAATGGAATACTGTACAGCAAGGAAATCCAACTGTTCTTCTAGCCATGATAGAAATGAATCCCATCACATAATATGGGGTGAAAAGAGCTATACATAAAAGAGTACATGTGCCAGCCCAAGTATGTAAAGCTTTAAACTAGGCAAAACAAATGCATGGATTATATTAAGATGAAGTTACCCTCCTGGGGTGAAGGTGGCTAGTCCGGGATGGCAGACATGTCCTGGTTATGTATCTTAGAGCTGCCTAGTTTCTGGAAATTGCACTGAGCTGCACATTTATGATGTGCATGCCTTTTCTGCCTGCACATTGTATTTCATAGGAAAGTATTCTGAAACACTAGTAAAAGGGTCCAAAGAAAACTTTAATTAAAAAGAAGACTTTAAATAAACGTATTCTGATTATTTGGAAATTGAATGGGATTTCATAGCTACAGGACACTCGGAAACCGAGCAGTCTGGGAGCCGGCCTGCATCCCCAGGCTGTGGGAGCCGCACCTCCATAGGGCCCTATGCAGCTCGCCCTCCTCACGGGCCTTCAAGGACCCCAGGGAGCCTGCTGCACCGAGTGCCCAAGCTGAGCAGTTTTTTGTTCCATTTTCTCATTTGAGCCCTTGAGGACCTATGAGGGGAGTAAGGAATATTTCCATTTTATAGATGGGAAAGCTGAGGCCAGGAGAGGGGGTCAAGAGATGTGTCCGAGGTCATACTGCTAGCTAGCAGGTGGCTCAGTCAGGACTCACACTCACGGCTGCAGGCACCAAACCCAACACTACCCTGGCTCCACGGACAGGCTCTCCCCAGTAATAGCAGTGCTGACCGCAGAGTCCAGCACTTGGTGAGCGCCTTTCTTTGGTGGGATGTCTCAGGACCCTCCAACAGCCAAGGCTGCAAACAAAAGCCCGAGGATCAGCACAGCCCAGGGACTCGCCCACAGCCAGGAGCCAGTAAGTGTGGAGCCTTACTGGAGCCACGTTCTGCCCTTCAGGAGTCCATGCTCTGACCACGGCACGGTCTCCAGACCCGGCTGGGTCACACCAGGAGTCCCTCTTGGTGCTCGTGAATGCAGCTTCCTGGGCCCCACCCTGGGCTCCTTGTTCTGCTTTCGTAGACTTAGGCTGGGCTGAGGAATTTGTATTTTTTTTACATCTGCCCTAGTCACTTGGGAAGCTTGGCTAAACTAGGGTCGTACAGAAATAGGATGGTGATTTAAAAAAAAAAAAAAAGGCAATTTAAAGGTAAAGTTTAATTTAGCAACTTCTGAACTAATTCACGGGACCTCTCTACTGAGCACAGTTCTACCAACAGTGCACAGCCCTGCAAGGAGAGGCCGCGCCATCCTTGGAGGTGTCTGGGAGCCGGCCGGCTGGCAGGGGCCACGGGGCCATGCCTGCAAAGGGCACAGGAGGGCTCCTGGAGGGATGCAATGCCGGCTTTTTCTCTGCTTACTGGTTAGCCCCTCTTTGAATTCACTTTATAAAAGTTTATCTGCTGGAATTTGCAATTTATTCATTCCGGTTTTGAATGTTTCGTGCCGACCCTTTGTCAGACGCTGTATGACAAACCTTGACAAGGAGCAAAGAGCATGTCAAGGATCCAACAGTGTTCTTCTAACCATATGCTTCCAAGAGTCTGAGGTTCTAGGATTTGACTTTTACACGATGCTGTGGTTTTCTGAGACAATCTCCCAAGATATCAGAACTCCCAGATGTATGAGAGTAGCTACCATTCGGTGAGCTCTTCCTATGCGCTGAAGATGCTGTATGCAGAAGAGCTCACACACCTCAGGAACTGAGCTCAGGTGTCCAGGGCCGCAGAGGCACGAGGCAGCCAGCGCTGGGACTCAGAGCACCCCGACTTCAGAGCTCACACGCAGACGCCGAGCTCTGGCTTCCCCAGCTAAACTGCCAAGCGCCTGCACGGTGCGCTTTGCACCAGGAAGCCTCGCGTTCATCGGGGAGACCCAGGGGAAGGGATGCTGTGGGGACAGGCAGCAGCTAAGACACGGGGCACGTGAGCACATGCTGCCGACGCGCACACACACGCCAACGTTGCCCCACAGCTGGCGTGTAGCATCCTGCTCTGCCGGCGCCCAGGCCAACTGCCGTGGGCACTGGAGCCTTCTCCGTGGGGCTCCCCGCCCTCGGGGAGGGAGGCTGCTGTTTTCCGGCCCTCCTGTCTCGGGAGTAGAAAAGAGGGGGAGGGATCTCTCTCTTCTGCACATCCAAACTGGAAAATGCTTACGCCCCCGCCCCGGCTTTCCAGAGGAGCCGGGTTTGGAAGCGAATCTGCTGATCGTCAGGAAACCTTGGACTATCACCCACTCTCATCAGCTAACGGGGCAACCGAAAGATACCTTAACCATCCTGATCCCTCCTCAAACTCACGCTCTGCCACAGACACTCCTGGACTGAACTCTTCCAGGGGCCTCTGAGGTGTATAATGTCACAGTCACTCCCCTGCAGTATGAAGTCCTTATTTTTGAAAGATAAATGTGGGAATATTTTCAGGCGCAATCATCTGTGTGGGATTTGCTTCAAAACAGGGAAAGTTTATAGGGGAAGATCTGTGAAGGTACAAAGAAACACAATTGTTCAATCTGGGGACAAGGCTCCTTTACATTATCTTACTTTTGTGTATGTCTATAATTTCCCATCAAGAAAAAAATTACATATAAGGTGCACTTTTAAAAAAGAGTTGTGCTCACTGGCCTGCACACAAGGCCTCCAGTGACCTGGCCCCATCCTACCTCTCCGACCAGGCCTCGGAGGACTGTCTGTGGCTTGTCCTCTGGCCTGCGCGACTTTGCACAAGCTATTTTCCTCTCCGTTTTTGTTTTCTCTCTCTCTCTCTCTCTTTCTCCGGCATAACGGGTGTGTGCTACCACGCCCTGCTCCTGCTTTTCTTTCCTTAACTCTCTTTTACTCCCTCAAAACTGATGTTCAGTGTGGCTCCTTCACGAAGCGCTCGCTGAGCCTGTAACGGGTGCGATGGCTCCTCTGAGCTCCTTTTGAGCCGAAGTCGGCTTCTATTCTCCTACTTACCTCGAGCTACTAAGCCATGCACTTGTGGGTCTGTCTCTTACAACTGTGAATTTTGGGGGTCCCGACACATCGCAAGTACTCACTGAGGCGTCTCCTGAACTAAGCACCTGTTAAGAGAGCAGAAACTGGGTGCCATAGAGCAAGTGGCCTCTCTGCTCATGTGGAAGGCTCAGTAACAAGAGCTCGATCCTCACCCTGCCAACACCACACTCACGAAGGCCTCACGGGTGCGACGCGACAACCTTGCACCTCGTAAAACAGGACCGCTGATGCTGCGCGGGGCTCCCGGAGGCCGGACAGTCAGGTAGAGATGCTGCCCTACTGTGGGGCGAGAGTGGTGGAGTGGTGTGCATGTGTGTGCGTGTGTGTGTGTTAGTCAGTGGGTGTCAGGGGACGGACTGATAGATGAGGTCAGCACACACTCCAGGGATCAACCTCACTGCTGATCCCAGACTGCCCCGGGGGATGCAGGGGCATTCACCGGCCTCCAGAACCAGCCAATCTCCCACAAAACAAACGGTCTAGGCGGAGGGAGCAGAGCAAAGTCAGAAGATGGAGATCTTAGGCCCGTTTGCTGCACTTGCTGTGTGACCTCAGCCAAGTTAGAAGCCCTCCCTGGCAGAGCCCGAGCTGCCATCTGTCTGATTCGCTGCCTGTCAGGGGCTGACGCTTAGCTTCCCTAAGCAGCAGCTCTTGTCTATGAATTAATTAGGACTGGAGGACAGTCATCCGCCCAGCAGATGTGTAATAGCATCCTCTAAGTACCCTGTACTGTGCTGCACGCAGGCACAGAGCCGTGAGCAAGACCGGCCCACGGCCTACACTTTAGTAGGAGACAGAGTACCACACAAAGTTACACGAATAGTGAATAACAGAATTGTGATCAGTCTTAGGAAAGAACACTGTCAAAGATGATCCTCATCCTAGGAGGATAGAAGATCCATGAACTGACAGCTGGGAACATAATAAATAAGGCCCATGCATGACATTCCTGACCTTAGATACGTGACCCCTGTTCAGTTCTCACATCAGTTCTCAGGAAAGAACTATGATGATCCTTGGTGCTCAGACAAGAGGCTGAAGTCTTCAGAGAGACTGTGGCCTGGTCACACAGCTAATAAGCGCTAAGATCTGGACCTGCATCTTGCTTTCCAAACCTGCCTATAAACCTCTGTTGCAGAAGCGTTCACACCGTTGGGCACTGTGGTACTAGATCTGAGGGCTGAGCTAGCTCGGCAGAGCCCACCGACTGGGGTTATGCCCCCTCCCAGTGAAAGAACCTGAAGGTGGCGCCCACCCGGGGGCACAGGAAGGTCCTCAACAGTAATAATGGCGGCAGCTCCAGGGGCTTGCTCCTGCCCCACAGCCTCAAACCCCTACCCCTACCTGGCCGGTAGCGGGACAGTTGAACCAACAGGAGAACCTCCAGACCACAGTCAGTTTAGTCACACCCAGGCAGAGGGCACAGGGAGCACAGCACGGCGGCCTAACTTGCAAGGACAGGTGTGGTGGGACCTGGCGGCCCTGCCCATGAACACACAGGCGCAGCTGCTGTGTGGGGTGTAGAGAGTGTCAGCGTGCCTCTGTCTGGTTCCCCAAGCCCTCAAGGACCAGACCACTACTAGTCCCAGAGTCAGAAGGAGCTCCCCAGCACCCACGTCTGCCTCTGCCTGGGGTGCAGACACTCAGCTCTTTGGTCTCTTCTACAGAATGGAGGTGACCGTTCTCTGTCTACCCAACAGGGCTGCCAGGTGAATCCCTTTAGAACAAACCTTAACAATCGTCTGACACCTTTATTGTACATATAAAGAAATAGGCTCAAAAAGGAAGAAACTGTCATAGGCCATACATCCTGTGAGTCACAGACACATAATGAATGACTCTCTTACACTGCCACAGTGGCAAGCTATGAAAAGTTGAAAATTCGCAAAGACCGTGCAAAGTCAGCCCAGACCCCCAAACACAGGAAGCATTCAATGAGAGTGAGTTTTGGTGGCGTGGATGGGATCACACACAGAGGGCACGTTACTCAGACCAGCGTCTGCTCCCAGCTGCAGCGGGAGGACGAGCAGCACTCACATCCCGAGTCTGTTTCTCCAGTCGCCTCCTCTGCCCTGAGCCCAGGCATCAGTTCTGGATGATGGCTGGGGACAGAGGTGGCCTTCTGAGACCTCAGCAAACCTCAGTGAGGCTGTGCCACTCCCACGCTGGGGCAAATGGCACTTGGCCCTCCAGCAGAGGGCTGAACTCCAGCCCAGAAGCGCTGCCCAGCTTCCCCTGCCTCCAAAGATACGCATCACGTTCCTGCATCCCCCGCCCCCAGCCTGAGTCAGTGCCACCTCAGGCGGCTCTCAGGCCACAGCCTTTCTCAGCCCTTGGAGACTGTGCATGCCCCCATTTTACAGCCAGGAAAGCCAAGAATGTAATCTGGGTGCCTCTAAAGAGCTGCACGGTGCCAGGGCTGACCAAGTTATCTAACTCACTCTCAGGTCCTCCCTCCTCTTCAATAATTTTGTCTGTGACAGCGCTCCTGTGCCCTCTGGGCACAACAAGAAGGCAGCCCCTGTGCGTCCCCCTAAAACTAGGAAGGAAAATCTCCCCCAAGTCCCAATGAAGTTTCATCCCCAGAAAGCACAAGCAGGAGATCTGAATCTCCCAGGGAAAAGAGTCCAGCTCTCCACATGTGAAAATATGACCTTCTTTCTCCACAAGGTCAAAATCCGAGTCTCGTCTGCTCCCGAGCCCCGTCCCCGGCACCCAGGCTCAGGCTGGCTGCATCGCATACCCAGAGGATCCAGGCCCAGGTGTGCCCATCCTGCCCTGTCCGGCTCCCAGTGCCTCTTCCACCTTTCAGGAGTCCCCAAGACTGGTCTGCTCTGGAACCAGGTGCAGAAATGGATTAGCTTTGCCACCCCTGTCCCTGGCATCCCGGCCTTCAGCAGCTCTTACCTGGGCCCTCCAGGCAGGGGAGGGTGCCCCGGAGTGGAGCGGGCAGCCGGCTGGGGCAGAGCCCTGCACAGGGCCCGGCAAGCACCTGGGGAGCTGCAGGGCCTCGGAGCAGGAAGGAGCACAGCTCTGAGCGCAGCCCCAGCCCTAGAGGCTGCCGAGAAAGTTGAAGTAGGTGTGTCCCAGCCCAGGAGGAGGAGGAAAAAGGAGGTGGGAGAAGTGAGGCGGATCATCTCCTCCTGCCAGCTCTGTCACAGAGAGGGCGGGCGAGAGTCAATTGGTTTGTGGCCCAGAACTCACAGGGGGGAATCGAGTCATGGAAAAGGATGGCTGGGAGGGAGCTGGGAAATCAGGCCCATCTCTACCTCCCTTCTTGGTGGGTGTCAGGCCGGCAACCCCCTCACACACACCCGGACCTGATGCTACCTCCAAGGCTTTGCCCTGGCCCTGACACAAGCACTGCTAGCTCTCAACTATGGGAGAGTTACGGAATCGAGCCCCAGTTCCCTTTTTTTGTAAACATCAGGCCAATAATAGCTCTTTCCTCACAGGCTGGTTATGAGGATTAAATTAGATAAAGGTTGGTAGAGGGCATTTAGCTGACAAAGTCCCCCACAAGAGAATTCTTCTTACACTCACCAGGGTAAGCAACTTAGTCTCTCTAAGCTCGGGCTTCTTCGTGTATAAAACGGGAGCAGCAAGTAGCCCGCTTTGTGAGACAGGTTGCATGTGTGAAGTGCAAAATACAGTGCCTGGCAATGCAGGGGACAGGAGACATCTCAAAATTGACAGGTTTTATAGAGTATCTAGCTCTCTAGTTCCCCCAAATGATTCCCCCTCCTTGCCTTTTCAGTCATAGAAGGTGTTCTGCATCCTTTTGTTTGTTTCATACGTTCCTACACGGGGACAGGAGGGCTATGAAATAGTTCCCTCCACACAGAGCTGAAAACAAGCCTGCAACCATTCTGTCCATGTCCTCCCTCACCCTCAGGGCTGGAAGCCCCTCTTCAGTCTTCGCAGCAAATACCTGCGTCTCTAATTATAGGGTGCTTATTGCCGCTCCCAGTAGTCGGTTTGGACTCAGCCATTTTTCCTGGTGTTTGATAGAACAGCAACCCTTGGACTTGGTTAATAAAGAATTCTTCTTCATACCTTCACTATTACTATTATAAACTTATGTGACCCAAGGGCAAATGACTTAAACTTGCCAAATCTGTTTCCCCACCTGTTAAATGCAGGCACAATTATGCAGAGGTCACTCAAAACAGATCTGTTTTCCTTGCTATGGGACAAAAACGGAGGCTAGGCTGTACTGCTAGGACTTGGTTGTATAGAAGCTTAATCTGGACATTGTGTTAAGCAGAACCAGTAAGATTCTGGTCTTGTTGCTTAGACCTGGGTAAAGAGGCTCTAAGTGAGAAATTCATTCATGGAGCTGCTGCAGCCACTGTGGGCCATGCCTGCAGGGCCCCGTCCCGGCTTTGAGGATGACCACGGCAGGCGAGCTGCTACAAAGCCCAGAGGGCCCCTACTGGTAGGAATCTCTGGGGTCCCCCGGTGAAAGACCTGGGGGTTTACAGTGTGAGGAGACTACTGTGATTTGTGGTGGTGGAAAGGTCTCCCTGGGCAATTATCCACTTGGCCGATTGCCACTCCAGTCTCCACGTCTGGCCCAGTTAGGTATTAACCGGACAGAGGGTGGCTGGGGGCCCCACAAGCCCTTTGACTAGTCATGTGCACAGTGTCTGGCAACAGTCTTCCTTCGGGGCCCCCCATCCAGACCCAGACTGAGGGAGGAAGGAGAACTGGAATGGAGAGCAGAACCCACGAGGCTGCCAGCATCCGTCCCCGCCCCTCCGCTTCGGCTCCCCTGCTACTGCCCTGAGACGGGCCAGTCCTCCGTGCTGCTGCCCCAGGGCTGTCCCGATGGCTCTTCTGGTCTCCAGTCTGCACACACTAAGAAAACAGACTCCTTAGAGTGCCCAGCATGCTTGGAAACTTCTTACTCCTCAGCCCCTACACTTACCTTTCTGAACATCTAAAACGCCCTCTCTTCCTGCTGAGATGCTATCTGTCCACCTCCGGACGGTCATAGAGGTGACAGACCGTCTCCCCTTTGAGCACCCTGACTGTGCCCTGACCGAGCAAGAAGCAATAACAACAACAGTAGCTGGGTGTTTTATCAGGCGCTCAACTCAGCTCGGGGCTCCGCATAATGAGCACCACCACATGGATTAAGCACTATTATCATTCTCTGTTCTTTGGATGAAGTGAGTGAAGCTCAGAAAAGCTTTAATTACTTAGACTATGCTAAGATTCAAGCCCCAATCTGTCTGAACTCCCCGACTGCTGGGCAGCACCGCCTGGGTCCCTCTCCCTCCCCCAGCTCTCTGGCTGAGGCTCCCCTTGACCCTCTGCTTTGCATGTGGCTCCCTTGATTCCACTCCTGTCCCCACTTTATTTTAACCTCTTCAGGGATAGATACGCGCCTCTCTGGTTTTCAGCACATGCTACACGTTGGTGTCCCCCAG
This sequence comes from Hystrix cristata, assembly GCA_004026905.1. NCBI lineage: Eukaryota > Metazoa > Chordata > Mammalia > Rodentia > Hystricidae > Hystrix > Hystrix cristata. Next base: position 64,217 of record PVJO010008313.1, on the reverse strand, counting down.
GGAGCTTTGGAAATCCTGATGCTCAGGCCCCACCCCAGACCAATCCCACCCCGGGGAATGGCACCTGGACATGCCCAGGGCCAGGCACCATGGAGGCCTCTGGTCCCCAGTGCTTCTCCTGGACCTCCTGGTCCTTATCTCCATGAAGCGGATGCTGGACTCTGACCCTTAGCATCCAGTTCTGACGTTCTCATCGTCTTTACAGGGCTCTTGTAGGTTTCTAAAGAAAGAGCTCAGGGGTACAGCTCTTGTCTAGTGTGCTGTAGGTCATGGGTTTGATCCCCAACGCTGGAAGGGAGGAAGGAAGGCAGGCAGGCAGGCAGGCAGGTGGGAGGGGGGAAGAGCGAGCAATCTGCTTCAGGAAAGTAGTCTTCTCCCCTGTGGACAGGGCCATCTCCTCCTCCCTCCTGCCCTTCCTCCTGCCTCCTTGGCTGTTGTTTCTAGAGCAACAGAGCCACATTCACCACAGGAGCAGTGAGCTAAACTCTCATCATCTGGCAAATTTCAAGATGGCCATCAAGTCTGGAAGCACAGATAATATTTAGTAATTAAGCGACTGGACCCCTTTGACAGCTTCTGGGTAGGCTGAAGCCTCAGGTTCACTCAGGGAAGATGAGAGGCGCGTGGCACACCCATGTACAAGGGCGGCTGACCAATCACTGTGGTTTGCCCAGGACCAAGGGCTTTCCCTGGATGCAAGACCTACGCTGCACGATGCATGGCGCAAACACAGGGCACCTGCCACATGAGCTGCTCCAGGCTTGAGAGAAGACTCGGCCGCTCGAGGACACCTGGGGGACACCAGAGGGCCGGGTCCCTCTGGCAGACTGTGTTCTCCCTAAGGAGGGCCACACAGCAAGATCCAAGGGGAGTCAGGAGCAAATACAGCTTGAAAGCCGGGAAGGTCCATGAACTTGAAAGGGCCCAGAGGCCCGACTGCCAAAGGGGCAGGATGCCTTTAAGGAAGATGAAGTCATCGGAGGCTGAGACCACCTGGCTGCAGGAGGGCTGCCTCGGAGAGGGAGCAGCAGAAGGAGGAAGGCAGGTGGGCTGTGGGGGCCAGGCCGAGGATGCCAGCTCCGCCGCTGACAGACGGGACCCAGCAGGAGTGGGAAGGGCCAGCCCTGGCGTCGCCTGGGGGGCCTGGGAATGTAATCAAACACTCAGCAGACCCGCTGGCCACGAGCATCTGGGCACCACCGGGCCTTCCAGCTCATCCTGACCCCCGGCCGGCACTTCTGACAGGCTCCTGCCGGGGGAAGCGACCGGCCTTGCCGGCCCGACCAGCGCACATGAGCTCACCTCCATCCACGGTGCGGTCTTCAGGCCACTGCCCGGGGCCAGGGCTGCCGGGTGGGGGTGGGGCTCCGGGAGTGAGCTCTGCTGGAGCCAGTGCTGAGGTTAGGTGACGCCAGCAAGAAGCCAGGGAGACGGCAAGCCACTGTGATGCTGTCCCCTCCCTCTCCTGTCCTCAGTCTTGGGGGTCTGATGTGGCCTTGGCCCACGACACAAACACCCTCCCGTGTCCCTCTTCCGTAACCACAGTCTATACTTCCAGCATCACCCGCCATTCCTTCCCTCGGTGGGTAATACCAACAGCGAAAACTGCAGTAACCATAACGACTGACAGTAGTTCCCATCCATTAAGTACCAGGCTGTTTTCGTCTCTTTCTCATCACTGAGACACAACGCCCGACGCCCCCACCTCACAGGAGAAGAGATTTATACTGCTCATACTTTCAGACCATGCTAGCAGGTTCGAGGGCAGAAAATGGCCTGGTGGCAGGGCCTGGGCAGAAGTCGGCTGCCCACATCATGGCGGCCAGGGAGCAGAGTGGGGGAGGAGCCAGGGAGTGAAAAAGACCCTTCCAGGTTAGGCCCACAAAGACTCCCTCTTCCCACCAGACCCGCCTCCTAACAGCAAGTCAGCTGCAATGTCCCATGATTCAGTCGTCCTCCAAAACCCCATCTATGAGCGCGGGAGGCATTTGATGGACATTCCTGATCTAAACCGTGAAATAGGCTAAACACTGTCTCATTTCATCTTCCAACTGATCCTCCCAGTGAGGTGCTCTTAGCATCACCCTCATTTAGCAGAGAAAAGAACTGAGATTCAGAAGGGTTTAAGTCACTAGTCTGAGATCATCATACCCTTCAACAGTAGAGCTGGGGTTTGAACGAAGTTTACATTGCTCCAAAACTCATGTTCTTAACCACCTTTACATTATGCTTCAACCAAATTGCAGGACTTACATTCACGGGCCCCTGTTACGGTTTGGATGTGAAGTGTGCCCCAAAAGGCTCATGTGTTCAGAGATGGGGCTTTAGGAAGGTGACTGGATCATGGGGAGCTGATCCACTGATGAGTTCATTGCTGAATGTGCAGTTAGGAGGTGGGGCCTGGTCAGAAGAGGTGGGTCATGGAGGGGGCAGCGTTCATGACCTGGAAAGGTACATTCTTGTCCCCAGCCCTTTCTTCTCTTTGCTTTTTCTGCTTTCTTGTTGCTATGGAGTAAGCAATTTCCCTCTGCCAGGCCCTTCTGCCATGATGTTTCTGCTCAGAGCCAAAACAAACCTTTTCCGCCTTTAAATTGTGTGCATCAGGGATTTTGTCCAAGTAATACAAAGGTGAGTAATACAGCCCCACACTTATTTCAATGCTCTGCTATCCATCTAGCAAATCTCTATAACTTTTAATAAGTTGTTCCATGTTTCCTTTTACACTGGACTCTGGTTCTGCAAATCAGCCAACCTACTGGTTCCCAGCTATCATCCACACCCTTCGTTGGCACACTGCCTGTGCTGGGTCTCTCACCTGGACTGCCATCCCACCCACACAGGCTCATCACAAGGGCCTCGCTCGGTACTAGCCCAGGATGCCCCCCGCCAGGTCTGCTAGAGGGTTCCATGCCCACCCTGAGCACAGACTGCCCTGCTCGGGCCTCAGAGGCCAAGACAGGACACCGCTGTGTGTTCTCATTGTGCTGCACCTGTCAGGGCAGCTGAGCAGGGCAAAGCTGGACGACCCGGACTCTCACCCAGTGCTGGCATCTTCGAGATACCCCGTGACATACCTTCTGTGGGCAGCGGTTTCCTCATCTGTCAAGCGGAAGGGATAACAGCTCTTATCTTGCAAAAAGGCGTCTTGAGGGTTAATAAGGTGATGAATCAGTAAAACGTTAAACATAGTGCCTGCAGCAGGAAAAAAAGGAGGTAACATTCTGGATCTGTTTGGTGTCTAATCCACCTGTGAATTTCTTATCACTCTTTGCATAATACCAATGAAATGTGATAGGTAGAGAGGATTTGTAGATGCAAAATGGCTCTTGAAGTGCCAAAACGCCACACGTGTACAGGTTGGGATGCTGTTTTTTGGATGAAGACATTGAGGAATATCAAGTGTTCCCGGCCTGTCCAGGGCCCCGCTGCCCTCCCTCACTTGCCTGGGTCCTGCCCGTTACTCTCTGGCAGCAGGGCAGAGCCTGGGTCTCCCGCGGAGGCGGGGTCACCGTGGGCACCCGTGCACCCCTCACAGGCCAGCCTCAGGCGCAAACTGCACTGCATGGGGCAGCCGAGGCAGGGGGACTGGGAACAGGGCAGCTCAAAGAAGTCAGAAAGACAGGCGACATCCTCCTCCCAGCTCTGTCTCCCTTCTCACCCCACTGCTGTCCCTGAATCTGCTCCCGGGGGCTCCTCCTCGCCTAGGTGAGGGGTGCACAGAGCTGTGGCTCCTCGCACTCTGGCTCTGGGCTCTGCCCACCACCACCCTCCATATCTGCTCTCCTTAGACAGTTTCTTTCTCTTCTCGCTGTTCACAAGAAAGAGCATCAGCCTAGAGTCAAACATCTTGGGGTCAGCTTCTCTCCCAGTCACTGCCATGCTGGGCATGGTTAGGCAAGTTTCTTACCCTCTCTGACCCTCACCCTCTCAACAGTGAGGGATTGGACTAGAGTAGATTTTACCAAAGTGCAGTTCGTGGATTATCTCCACACAAACACTGAAAAACTGTGCTAAAATACAGATTCTGGGACCACCAACCAGACAAGATATGTGAAAAAAATTTAGAGAAATGTTAAATCTATGTTTCCATAGATAATACACGATACCTTTTCCTTATACAACAATGTAACCGAAGCAAGGCTAAAGCCTTCTTTGCTGCCCCATCAATAATACTTTCCCCAAATGCAGCTGACATAAGCATTTCGGTAGGTAATGTCACCAGATAGTCACACTCCCACACAAATGCGCCAGTGGGAAATAGATTCCAGCAGATTTGGTTCAGCGGGTGTGAAACGGGAGTGCTGGATAGTAGTTTGCACGTCTGTCTCGAACTTCCTCACTCAAAAAGGCATCTCACGGTCTGTTCACGGCGTACACCTGGGTCCACCCCGGGCTACAAGCCCCTCAGGTCAAGCTGGGTCTCGCTGGAGGTGGAGAACCCCAGGCTACGTAAACTAGCACCTCTGACCCATTTTACAGAACGGGCAGAGGCAGCATGCCTTCCCAGGCATGAGGGAAAGTGATCCTGGCCCTTGACCACAGAGTCCAACTGCTCAGAAACCCACTACCGAGGACACAGTTCCTGGGGCCCCTGCTGGGAAACCCGCTTCTCTTCACCAAGAACCTCACGGCCTCGCCTTCCCTCCCTGGCCAGCCTCTGATCACCCTGAAGCAATCCATGGGGCAAGGGCTGACTCAGGCTCCCCTGCTTCCTGCAGGGTGGCTCCCCGTGGCTAAGGGTGGGGCCAGACTGGTTTGACTTGGTGAGGCGGCCCACGGTTTCCCAACACCTCCTCCTGGGGCTCTTCAAGCACACACCAGCTAGCTCGGTGAGGAATTCGGAAACGGCCCGGGCCGAGAGTGGGACCTTCTCTTCACTGTCATCAAGACTCCGTCGCACTGTGGGACATCTAGCTAGCTCCTGCCCCAGCCTGGTCTTCCCTCTCCTCATCTGTACTCCCTAACCTCCACACCTAGCAACAGAGTCTAGCAAGCACATTTATGTAGGATTTGAATGAATACAAGTTGTAAAGGTCCTTCCAACTCCTAAGGACTGTGAATCTGAGCCTACCAGTGTGGACAGCATGCTGACCATGAGCATAGCTCTAGACCAGGAACTGACAGGGAACAGAGAGCTTGGGAAAGACACGGTCCTTGGCCTCACGGTAGTCTAGTTGATGGTTCAGGCAGGTTTCCCCGGGCAGGAATGGAGCCAAGTCATGGCAGTCAAAGGAGGATGAAAAGGTGTGGATTTTAAATGTCACCCAAAGGCTCAGGTTGTCAGCCTGTGGTGCTACTGGTGCTCTTGGGAGGTGGTGGAGCCTAGTGGGAGGAAGTGAGGTCACTGGGGGTGTGGACTTGAAAGGAATACTGGGACCCTGGCCCTTTCCTGTCTCTCTTTGCTTCCCAGCCTCTCTGGGGTGAGCAGCTTTGAGCCACCATGCTCTCCCTGCCCTGATGACCAAACACAGCACGGCTGACTGACTGTGGGCAGAAAACCCTGAAATTATGAGGCAAAACAAGATTTTCCTTCTTCGAAGTTAATTTTCTCAGGTATTTTGACATAGCAACAGAAAGCTGAGCAACACAATGGACGAGGGGTCCACTCACAAGCAATCAGGGAGCCCTGCAAATGAAGAAGGCTCACAGGGTACCTTTAAAATTTAGCAAGAAAGCAGCACCTAGATATATCCTGGTCACTTTTTTACATCTCAAGGATGTCTTAGTTACTTTTCTCATTGCTGAGACAAAATACCAATACCCAAAGTTAAAGGGAGGATTTATTTGGCTCAAATTTGTAGAGGTTTCAGTCCACAACCGGCTGGATCCAAGGTAGGGTGGCAGGCAGACAGGCAGAAGGCGCAAGGCAAGCGAGGGGCCTTAGCAGCTTCTCTCTGCCCATTTTCTATTCTATCTAGGTAACCAGGATTAGGTTGGTGCCAAACCAATCAGTGGACTAATTTAGGAATCACAAGCCCTTAATCCCAGCATCACACACTCTAGATTCAGCCACCTCTGAAAAAGTCCCACCTATGACTGCATGAGGTTTTGGGGGGACATCAAGGCACAGCTTTAAGAAAGGATAAAAGAAAAGGCAAAAAGTGAGACCAGACTTTTCTCTTGCAATTCTAAATGCTAGAAGACAATGGAATGACATCTACAGAGTGTTAAGGGGAAAAAATTTTGAACCTAGAATTGTATGTCCCGCCAAATTTTGTATTTGCAACTGGAAGACATTCTCACATACCAAGAAGAGGTTAAGAAAGTAGAGTGACCAAGAATGTTCTCTGAAAATTTTGCTCACTGGTTTACTGCAGCCAACAGAAAAATTAAAAAGGGAGATAATTTTAAGAAAGATTTGATGGTTTAAACTACTTAAGAAGTGTAAAGTCTAAAATTGTTACTTACAGGGCAATAACAGTTTTCAATTTATGCAGCTTTAAACTGCCATAGTGCATGCCAAATATTCACTGTATTGGGAAAATAAATACTGTTTTATTTGTGCCACATAATATTATAAAGATGCATGGTGTTAAATCAAATGTGCATGAGACAAAAGTGCTTTGTCACTGTGGGCAGGACGATTACAGTAAAGACATTCTAAATGTTAACTGACAAAACTGGAAAATGGTACAATTTTATTTCCTTTAAAAAAAAAAACTAACAAGTTCATGTTAATACAGACAATGTAAGGAGAAAATTTCTACAGCACTGGTTGGAGAATGGTGGACGTTTGAAATTCTGATCGGGAAAACCAGTAATTACTACATCAGATGGTAGTGCATATAAGTCAACCTGTCATTGAGCTGTGGACAAAAATAGATTACATACATTCCAAGTTTCTGGAATTGAAAACAAGTGAGAAAATGAGAAAAAGTAGCAAAACAAAAATACCAAGGATGTGTTACAATTTGCATAAACTGACAGAGATCGAGGTGAATTCTAAGTGGTTAAATTCCCAATTAATAAGATGCAAGTTGAGTTTAAAAAATCTCTCTGATTCTAGATACTCACATTTGTGTAAAACAAAGGTTAAAGGTCTTTAAAGGTAACAGAAACTCTTTAGGCCATAGAAATGGAAAGTAATATTTTAATTAGGCAGGAATAAGGATATTACAAGAAATTTCACATTTAAGAGACTATGTGACATTCATATATAAGATTTTTTTCAAGTATCTTGATGTGGGTGGTAGTTTGACTGTTGCAAACTGATACATATGTTTTAAAACATTTAGTATACGTGCTGCCGAAGCAAGCACTGTTTTAAAACATTTAAAATGAGTGATTTTATTTTTGTTTTTTGTTTTTTGTTTTTTTTTTTTTTTGGTGATGCTGGGGATCGAACTCAGGGCCTTGTGCTTCCTAGGTAAACATGCTAACCACTGAATTAAATTCCCAGCCCCAAATGAGTGATTTTATGTACTTAAAATTCATTGCGTAATCCTTCAATTAAGAACAATACACGTAACAACAACAAAACAAGCAGTCAGGGAAGGATGTGGGTCAGGAGAGAAACAAGTAGAGATCATGGTCAGAGAGGCTAAGGGTCCTGCAAACAGGGCAGAGGAGAAGGCATCAGCGTGGTCTGGAGTTGTTGAGGAAAATGAGGCAGTGGAGAGCAGAGGCACGAAATACAAGGAGAGAGGACGGGTGGCACACGGCAGGCACCAAAAAATGCTGCCCAAATTGAATAGACAGCTTGCTATGGAGACCAAATCACAATAAGTGGATGAATGGAAATCGATGAGTGTACCAAGTAGAGAAAAAGAGAATCAAGGAAAGTAAGTTAGCAGCGCATGGGCGGATGGACACATGAATAAAGGGATGCATGGGCGGAAGAATGATGGATACATGGGCAAGAGGAGAGTCAGACTTGCAACCTAGTTCTCTCACTGGCTTTAAGTCATGTGTCCAAGTTTAAGTGTGACCTCTCTGCTTTCTGATGCTTACCATCCTCATGACTGTGTGGAGTATGGGCTGAAAAATAAGCTTTCTGAGTCCCTGAACTACTACTAGCTTGCCATCCTATCAGTCAGTTGCCACATGCTTGGAAAAGTTAAAGCGTCGTGCTGATAACCACAGGTTCCCAGCTGCCAACCATCAAGTTACCACACGCTCCGAGCCATGGAGGGTGGTTTCCCAGGCCATCTCTGCCTGGCTCAGATGCTCTGGTGACATTCCAAATGACCTTGAACTCATTATCAGCTCATTATAATGATTAAACAGCACATGCACCAGTACCATGACAGATCCAACCATGCCCAAATCAGGGAAGAAAAGATGTGCACCTTGGCTCTTAGAAATCTCCCTTCCCGTGAAAACCCTGACAACAACATAGATCCCGCACCGCCCAGCCCCTTCTGCATTCACTGCCCATGGAATAAGATTTCCTGCCCATTCCCAGAACTGTTGGGCTATCTGTGGACCATAATATTCAGTAGGAAAAGAACCTGCAGGTTTGTTAACACTGCCACCGTGGGAATTAGGAGAATAGCCTAAAATAGCAGGGGGGTGAGAGCCCTGCACACAGCTGCCTGCAAGTGTCAAGGCAGGGGTCATAGCCTCCGCTCACATAAACAGGAGACGCGAGAGATTTAAAGCTGGTGTGTGAGGAGTGGGTGATTAGGAAGAAGACTTAGGAGCTAGAACTGATATTACCCAGCAATAGTCCCACTCCATCACGAGGGGGTTTCTAAAGTCTCAGGGCTGCTCACCTTGTTCGACAAGCCACAGCTCCCTGAGGCCGCACCTTGGCAGTGAAGCTGGGCTTTGGCTCCCTCTGCAGAATCACTTGGATAAATAGCTTCTAGAGCAGCCAAGATCAGGGCCACACAGATCCCCGCTGACATATCAGATTCTGGGCTCCATCCTCTGTCTCTAAATCTGAGTATTGTGACATGCCCAGATTGAAGTTAGCCTGTTCAATGTCTTCTGCACAAGAATGGTTCGAGAAATACATTTGTTCAGCAGCTGATTTTCCTGGCCCAGGCTGCTCAAATTGCCTGAAGATTTTAAGCTAAGCCCTCAGTCTCTCATGAGGCTCTGCCAGAGACCCTCCCAGGACCCAGGGTTGAGGAGGCCTCACGGAGAGAAGGGCTTCTCCTCGCTCGGCCCATCTGGCTGCTGCCCTGGCGGAGGCCGCACTAATGCCCACGCCGCCATCCCAGGCACGGAGCTGTGGGGGCGGCGAGGGCGAGGGAGACCTGCTAATTAACCCGAGAAATGCTGTTTGCTGCTTATTGGCATCACCTGTGAAGCTTTAGCAAGCATTGCTATCTGCGCTTAGGCCGGAGATTCTGTGGTAATTGGAATGAGGCGCAAGCCCGGGTGTCAGATCCTTCAACTCCCCAGTGAGGCGGTGCAGAGGCAGGGTCAGGAAGCATCCCTTCCCCTGGGGCTTTCCTGGCTGAAGGGGCAAGTGCAGAAACCCCATCTCCCAGAGGGAGAAAATGAGACTTAGAAACTCTGGGCAGCAGCCAGGGGTGGGCTCAGTGGCAGGGCATTTGCTTAGCGTGTACCAGGCCCTGGGTCCAAGCCTGAGGACTGCAATAGCAGAGAAAGAAGAAACAACTTTCAGCAGCATGCTCTGAAGCACATGTGGCATGAGGCTGTCTAAACGTCACAGAAACCAGCCTCGCCTAACTTAAACCAAGGAGAATTTAGTGCTGAGCCATGCGTGACACAGGCAGCAGGGCGCAGGGTTCGTGGTGAGAGCGGAGCCAGGAACGGTTTGCATCGGCTCGGGCCATCACCACCAGAAAGACACCTGGCCCCTCCACTCCACACCGCTGCCGCTGAGGGGCCGGGCCGGCCGAGACTGCTTCTTCCAGGCTCTACTGATCCTGCCCAAGCGCCCTCACCCTTGGATGCTGAGCCCCTCGGGGCCTAACCCATCCTACCCCAGTGCCGGCCCTGGTCCTAGACCTGAGTTCTGGGAAGTGAGTAGAATGACAGCTTGTGGAGACTGTGTCACATGGCAGTGGGGTGCCCCCAAAGGGTGAGTGAGGTGCTGTTAACAGAAGCATGAGAGTGAATACAGGGCAGGTGGAAAGGCAGGAGCCCCTCCCAGAGGTGTTAGAGTGGTTAATAGCATGATCGTGGAGCTGGACCGATCTGCGGTCTCCTCTTACTAATTACCTGGCTTTGGCCAAGTCTGCCTGCTTCTCCAGGCCTTGGTGGGTAAAGCGCAAGGCAGTGTTAATGTCACTGCCTGTTGACCTGTCTTCTGGCTCTTCATTCCACGCTCTTTCTCCTAAACCAGCATTCTCACCTTTTTTCCTGAGGGCACCCAGCTGTGAAGGAGAATGGGCTTGGGCCCATGGGTGCTGGGAGCAGAGCCTGACACCACTCACAACCAGCACAGGAGCCTTTGAATCATACCTAAGTCATGCAGTCAGCCAGTCCACTCCTGAGGATGTTCCCAAGGAAAACGAGGGCTTGTGTCCACCAAAAAAGTGTGGACAGTAGTGTCCACAGCAGTGCCACTCGTAAAACCCAAGGACTGGACGCAGCCTCCGTGGCCATGAACAGTAGCAGAGATAAACTGAGCAGGACTGTGGGACCCTGAGAAGCAACAAACCACTGCTACACACAACCACGCGGGGGAATCACAAGCAAAATGTTGGGAAGAGACAGCCAGACCCCAAGTAGCGCACGCTGTATGATCCCACAAACATGAAATTCAAGAAGAGATGAAATGATTCCAGCGACAGTACACAGAATAGTGTTCACGGTGGGAGGTGGTTTCAGACGGGAGGGGGCCTGGATGTCAAAATTCGTGGAGCTGCACTAATAAGATTGTGGCTTTTACTGTACAGAATACCACAATTTTAAATTTTGCAGTCTGTCTAAATTACTTTCCTAAATTATTTTTCCTCCAAAATACTTGAGTGAAAGGACCTGCGTAGAATGTGGGCCCTGCTTGCTCGATGGATTCAGTCCTCACACGCCCACCCCGGCGGCACCCGCCCTTGTAGGCAGACACCCTGGTTGGGAGGCTCCTGCTTCGACCCAGTTGAAATCATCTGCATAAACATCTGAAGCCCAGAGTTGCAAACTGATAGTCTGTGAACTATAACCAAGCCTCCTCTTGTGCTGTTTGACCTATTCTATTTTGTTTAATTTAAAAATTTTTATTCATTAGCAGAGTAGGGTGGTGTACACCTGTAATCCTCCAGTTTGGAAGGCTGAGGCAGGAGGATCATGAGTCCAAGGCTACCCTGGACTGGATAATGAGTCCCTGTCTCAAAAAAATTTTTTTACTCATTTCCAGAAATTAAAATTTGGAGATGTTGGGGTTTGAGGATTTAGCTCAGTGGTAGAGTGCTTGCCTAGCAAGGGCAAGGCCCTGAGTTTGATCCCCAGCATCGTCCCCCTCCAAAAAAAAAATTTGGAGATGTTCACAGGACTTCTCTTGAAATGTTGAGGGATCTGTAAAATGGGCTTGTTGGCAGCAAAGAGCTGAGATCAGAAGCTGCCGATTTTATATGGGACATAATATTCAGTGACCCACCCCGGCCCGCCTCACTTGGTCCTGCGACATGCTGCCTTTGTGGGTGGCTGTGTGTCTGACCCTGCACATCATCCTGTGACGCAAACCTTTGCTGCTCCCCTCCAAATCCTTCTCTGGGGTCTCTGTCCCTCTTCCAGATAGCCTCCCAGACCAGCTACCCAAGCTGTCATCACCCTTTGACCGCAGGGACCAGCAATCGACGGTCATAAGCCAAGTCCAGCCTGCCACCTCTTTCCCTATAAAACTGCAAGAAAGGGATTTGACATTTTCAAGTGGTTGAAAAATCAAAAAATAAGTATTTTTTGTGGCGCTCAGGATCAAATCCAAGGCCTCATGCCTCATGCATGCTAGGCAAGCACTCTATCGCTTAGCTACTTCTCCAGTCCTTTTGAAAATTTTATTTTGAGATAGGGTCTTGCTAAGTTCCCAGGCTGACCGTGAACTTGCACTCCTCCTGCCTCAGTCTCCCAAGTAACTGGGATTACAGGCATGCACCGTAGCACCTGGCAAAGTATAATATTTGTAGTACATGAAAATGATATGCAATTCAAATTTCAGTGTCTATAAACAAAGTTTTATTGACACACAGTCACACTTACGCATTGTCATATTTATTGTTCGTGCTATATCATCAGAGTTGAGTAGTTTTTGCAGAGACAGACAAGCCTGAAATAGTTACTATGTGGTTCTTCACAGAAAAAGTGTTCTGAACCTGGCTCTCACTCTCCCTGCTCCTCTCCGCATTCCCCAGGACTGCTGCTGAATTACCTGTACACACCTGGCTGCTTGGGTGGTGTGATAATGTGTCTTGGCCTTGGCTCTTTCATGAGATAATGTCAGGTGCCACCTTTGTGTCACTCTGTCTCTGGTGTTCCCTGAGGTGTGACAGGTGTTCTCTGCCTTAGACTTGGGGGTGGAAGGGGGTGGCAGAACAGCCGGAACCCTGGTCCTGCACCTCTAGAAATGAATTTGGAGGACTTGCATGAGGGTGTCCACACTCCAATGCCAAAAGAGGTAAAGGCTTCCTCTCTTAATAGCCTCTGCTTACAGGACTTTGGAACCCTCAACCAGGAGGCCTGTAAGAAAAGTCAGAGAGACTTTCATCCATGCATACATCCATCCATCATCCATCCACCCATCCATCCATCCATCTACCCACCTGTCCGTCCATCCACCTGTCCATCCACCCATCCATCCATCAACTACCCACCCGTCCATCCATCTACCCGCCCGTCCATTCATCCATCCACCCATCCATCCATCTGCCCCACCCATCACCATCCATCTACTCACCCATCCACCCACCCATCCACCCACCTACCTACCCATCCGTCCATCCACCCGTCCATCCTTCCATCCATTTGTCCATCCATCCATCCATCCACTCAGTCTTCCCTTCACCCTCTCCCTGTGCTCAGCATGGCGCTAGGCCAGCCTGGGGAATATAGTGTGTTCTCTACTCCCCAGGAATACATGCGTTAGTGGGGCAAGAGATGTCTGAAGAAAGAGCTATATTCAGTATGAATGTCATTATAGGGAGAACTGAGAGTGCAGCTGAAAGAGACATTAACTCTAATTCTTTAATTTTGCAGTTGAAGAAAAGAAAATGAGGTTAACCAGAAAGGATAAGAAACGTGCCTAAGCGCACACTGCAAGTTTTAGCAGCAGAGCTGGAACTAGAATCCTTTTCGATTCACATTTCTTTTACTCTCCCATTCCTTCATCTACTGACCAAGAGTTATCAAGCCCCTACCAAATGCCGAGCACTGATCTAGGAACGAGGCCTACGATAATGAGCAAGACAGACACACTGTCCACCTACCAGAATTGCCTGTGCGGGGAGGAGACAGAAAATAAACACACTGGCAAATAAAGCGATCGGATGGTTTGAGGGGCCCCTGGCTCTCAGGTAAACAAAGCAGAGAAAGGGCTGGAGGGGCTGGCCGCTGCTTTAGCAGGGTAGGCAAATGTCACCTGTTGGAAACTCAATCCCCAAAGTCATATGTAGAGAGAATATGAGAGTCGGGGCCTTTGGGAGGTAACTGGGCTGAGTAGATTAATCTGTTCCTAGATTCACATATTAATTGGCTTATCATAGGAGTAGCTTTGTTACAGAATTAGTTCCCTAGCATGCGTGCTCCACATCACTGTGTGATGCCCAACACCGTGCTGTATGCTGCAGAATGACCCTCAGCAGACTCAGGCAGATGCCAGCATCATGCTCTTGGACTTCTCGGCCTGCAGAGCCTTGAGCCGACCAAGCGTCTATTCTTTATCAATCACCCAGTCACAGGTATTGTGTTATTGCAGCAGAGGACAAAGGCATCAACAAGACCACCCTGAGCAGGTGACCCTGAGGGACGAGCAGCCAGCCACAGAGAGCAGGAAACAAACCACTGTGAAGGAAGGGCCTCATAACATGCCACCTCCGAGACCCAACCCCTTCATCCACGCTAAGCAAGGAGAATTACAGACCAGACGATAGCTCGCATCATTTATCTGACAGGTTTTGCTTATTCAGCACCACCTGTTGTTCTCAATGGAAGCCCCTTCAGAGGACGAGGGGGGCAGGTGAATCTGACACTTTGCCTCCACTGCGGTGAGACACTGCTGACTTGGGTGGAAGGGGAAGGGTGGGAGACGACATAGAAAGTGAAGGAATTATCTCTACGCACGCACCTGAAGGTAAATGAGACTCTGCAAGGTGCCAGTTGGCTACAAAAATGTAGCACCGCCTCTCCCTAACCAGCCATAATTGCTCCACTTAATTCATTACAGACTTATCCCGGGGTGGGGGAGGGAGGGGCGCAGCCTGGGGGTTCTGCAGCCACACACGCTCCTCAGAGACAGCAGGGAGACGTGGGGGCCCCTCCCGAGGCAGGAACGACCCCGTCAGGAGTCAGGGAGTCAGGACCCCTAGAATGGGCCCTGACTATTCACCCAGAAAGGCTCTGCTGAGGTCTCTCCAAAGCCCTGGGCTTCCTAGCGAGGCGCGGCATGTGCAGTGCGCTGAGAATAGTGCCCGCGCTCGCACACGTCGTGGGTGGATTACCTGCGTTACCGCAGCGAGAGCTCCGCGCAGCACCCTGCGTGGTATTTGTGTCTTCCCTTTAGAAGTGAAGAAACAAGCTCTGGGAAGTTCAATAACTTGTCCGAAGTCAGGGCTGGGGGCCAAACTTGCAGCCGAGCGCTGATCTTCACTCTCACCTGGCCTCCGATTAAGGGCTCAGATGTTTCGTGTTAGGCTCCAGTCAGGAGGGCCCTGGGCACCTTGAGCCCTAATGCGGGCAATAATGCACAGGAGATGCTTGGTAGGACGCTGAGTGATGGTAAACAATACGTTTAGCTGTAACTGTGATTATCAGTGACTTACATTCATCTGAAGACAGACTCCACTCCCAAAATGCGGCAGGAAGGGGCCGGAGTAGACGGCCGCAAGGGCTCTTTCAGCCAAGCCAGTCTCCGTCTCAGAGTGGGGAGAACCCTGGCAGTCCAGCTGATCTGACTAATAAGGCTGTTTTTGCTAGTTTTTAGGACAGGAGAAACAGAAAGACAGGCTAGGAGGGGGACTAGAAAAACACGCCAGGAAAAGGACGCAAGTTGAAAGAGAACAAATTTCCCCAACTCCCCACCCTGGGCCAGTGGATCTTGTTCCTCTGCTAACTCCTTTAATTAAAAGCCCAAGACATCTGACACTTAGTGTGAGGTGTTCTGCTGCCTACATTTGATTGTTGAACATTTTGTTTCAGCTGTGAGGTAAACTTTGTGAGGAAAGAGACCAATATGTCCTACCTTATTTTCTAGAATGGAGAACTTAGTTTCCAAATTCTTCGTGGATCTGCCTAATTAAATGCTCACAATTAAAAGTGAAATTGTAATAAAGCAGATAACCTTATTGTTTATTCTGTGAAATTTTTCTTTCCTGTACTGTTTAATTTTTTATCCTGTACATGGTAAAATTTTGTTTTTTCTTTTAAAAAAGAATTGATGTTGAAATAAATAAATGACCTCTGAAAGTGAATGAAAAAAGGAATGTTGATACTAAAAACCGTGATTCGTGTATCTCCAAAATAAAAGGCCGGGCATGGCAGCACATGCCTGTAATCTCAGCACTCTGGGAGGCTGAGGCAGGAGGACAGAGAGCTCAAGCCCACAACTTAGTGACTTAGCAAGACTCTGTCTCAAAAGAAGACAAAAAGAAGGAAAAGGGGAAAGGGGTGTAGCTCAGTGAAAACGCTCTGGGTTCAATTTCCAGAGCAGTCAGTCAATCAATCAATAAAGAGTAAAATGGATGGATTTTCTTTAAAGGCTAGGGAGCTTTAAAGACACATTTTATCCCACGTAAAGGTATGTCCCTGAACCAGGATGGAGACCTCTCTAATTACAAAGGGGGCTGGTGGTGACTGGGCACCCGTATGTCCAAGCACACAGCCTCCTCCACAAGGTGAACGCCGTTTGTAGCTGAGAACTGTAAGGCTAAGTGGAGTCAGTGACTTTGCCCGGGTCCCACAGCTGAAGAGCAAGAGCTGGACCTCACTGAGGACCTTGAGAGCCCAGATCTTTGCCCTCCTCACTGTTATGCCCCCTGGCCTGTGTGCTTATTAACAGCTTTGTTGAGGTATAACGTACACATTATAATGTCACCCATTTAGATGTCCATGTTCAAGGTCCCCTGAAAGAAACCTCGTATCCATTAGTTCCTTCCCATCTTCCGTCCCTCATCCCCAGCCCAAGGCAACCACAGGTCTACTTTCTTTACATAGATGTGTTTGTCCTGGACATTTCACATACATGGGAGCTGTTCTTTGGCGGTTGGCTTCTCTCGCTGAGCTTAATGTCTCTGAACTTCATCCTTGTTACTGCATGTATCAGTACTTCATTTATTTTTATTTGTATTTTTTAAAATTTTATTTTAGTGGTGCATTTTAGATATACATAATAACATTCATCATAGGGAATTTGTACCTGTACATGATATAGCTTGCTGCTTCTTTTTTTCTCATTCCCCTCTCCTCCCTTCAACCCCTCCTCCTCCATTTACAAAAGCTTTGTTCTGTTTTTTCTCCTTTTAGTCTTTTTTTATTTCCTTTTTCTCGGTTTCCCTCCCTTTCTCCCCTCCCCCTTGTTCACCATCTCATTCGAACAATTTCTTCCCTTTTTATTTTTCTGGCTAAATAAAATTCCCTTGTCTCAATATACCCCATTTTGTTTATCCATGCATTGATTATCAACATTTGCATCTTTTCTACTTTTTAGTTGTGACAAAACTCTGCTACTAACATTTGTGTATGAGTTTGTCTCCTTCCCTCCTTCCTCCTTTCCTTCCTGCCCTGTTTTTGTCATTTCACATCTCTATCTTTAACATTTTGAAGAACTGCCAAACTGTTCCTCAAAACAGCTGCACCATTTTGTATTTCCACTGGCAGTGTACGAAGGTTCCAATTTCTCCACCCTGTGCCAAAACTTCTCATTCTCCGCCTTTTTGGTGTGGCATCCTAGTGGCCGTCTGGTGGTGTCATTGTGGTGTTGGTCTGCAGTTCACTAATGACCGGAGACGCTGAGCATCCTTCCGTGTGCTTTTTAGTCATTTGTCTATCTTCTTTGGAGAAATATCTAGTCCAATCTTTTGCCATTTTTTAAGTAGATTGTTAGTCTTCATGTGGTTGAGCGGTAAGGATTCTGTGTCTATTCTGAATGGAAAGCCCATTCTGTGGATCGTCCCTTCACTGTTTGATGGCGTCTTTTAAAATACAAAAACTTAATTTGTCAATTTTCCTTTTATTGCTCATGCTTCATGTGTTATATCTAAGAAATCATTGCCTAACTCAAGGTAGCCAAGATTTACATGTTTTCCTATAAGAGCTTGTAACTCTTTAATTTAGGTCTATGATCCATTTTTGAACTAATTTTTGTGTGTGGTGTGATATAAAACTCTAAATTCATGCTTTTCCATTTGCATATCCAATTGTTCTAATACAGTTTATTGAAAAGACTATTCTTTCCCCCATTGTATTATCTTGGCACCTTTGTCAAAATCAGTTGACCATAAATATAAGTGTTGATTTCTGGCCTCTCAATTTTTATTCAATTTTCCTATATGCTTATTCTTGTATTGGTATCTCAATATCTAGATTGCAGTAAGTTTTGAAATCAGAAAGTGCGTGTCCTCCAACTTTGTTCTTTGTCAAGATTGCTTTGGTTTTTCTGAGTGAGTCCTCTGCATTTCCATATGAATTTTATAATTAGCTTGTCAAGTTTTTCAAGATCAAGTTCTTCTTTTAAAAGTATTTTTTTCTCAGTGTGGTGGTGCACACTTGTCATTCACACGCAGGGGCTGAGGCAGGAGCTTGAGGGCAGCCTGGTCTATAGAGGTTACAGCCAGTCTGGAGTACACAGTGAGACTCAGTCTCAAAAAAAATCTTCCTTCTTTTATAAAATAAGGTATTAGGAGATTGTAACTGAGTCTCTCTCTCTCTGAGAAAAAAAAGCCATCTTGTGTTGAGTTGTAGGGAACTCATCCTGTGTTAAGTTTTACTCATCTATGAAATCCAAAGGCAACTTAGAAAATCCTGAGAATATGCCAGACATTGCTGCAGAGGAGGGAGATGGTGGTAGGCAGAGACGGAATTGACTGGAGTGTTGAGGGGTCTTCTTGGACCAAGTTGTACTAGGTACACGTCAGAGTGTACAGAGGGCTATGGGATGGGCCAAGGAGACCCTGCTTGCATGAAAGACCCGGGAGACTCCCGGGAAAGAAATCACCCTTGGCAGTGAGAGCTAGGGTTCGCCCTAGTGTTCACCTCCAGGCAGGCACCACTTGTCAAAGCTGGGGAAAGGAGTGATTTGTGGTACAGCCCAGTGTTTGATGCTTAGCTCTGGTTAATACAGATGGAGTACTTAACATGAACGAAGCATTTCACCTGTAGCATCTCATTTAATGTTCACCATAATCTTGTGATTTCACATTGTAATTGCTTAATTTCCCAGTGCAGCATGGTCCAATAGAAATGTCCTGTGAGCCACATATGTAATTTTACATTTTCAGGAGCCACATTGAAAAAAAGTAAAAAGAAACGGATGAAATTCATTTTTTAAAGATGTTTTTATTTAACTCAATATATCCACAATGGTATCATTTCAACATGTGATCAGTAGTTAAACATTATTAGTAAGATGTTCTTTTTTTCTTACTATATCCCTAAAATCCAGTGCATTTTTTCTACCTCAAATATGTCTTGATTCAAATGCTAAATTTCCATTGGTAATATTTGAATCGTATTTAGATTTCACAAAATTTACAGTTGAAAAAGTAGCTTCACATTCCCGGGTTACTACCAGCATACTTAAAATTGAATCAAGTATCAGTTTTTAAATTTAAATGAACGGAAGTTAAGGGAAATTTAAAATTTAGTTCTTCAGTCATGCTTGCCAGATTTCAAATGTTTGATGGCCATGGGTGGCTGGTGGCTGTCATGCTAAACATGCGTGCAGGCCAACACTCCTGTCACACCATGTCACAAGGGCAGCATCAGTGTTGGCTTGATGCCCACTGAAACCCTTACTCATGGAGTAGGTATTACACATTTTTTAATAAAGTATATATGGATGATTGATGAGCTAATTGAACTAGTGAACAAATAGTTTTTTTCCTTCTAATTTGGTAGAGAAGCTCAGATTCAGAAAAGTAAAACCACTAGAACAAATGCCTAGAGCTAGTAAGTGGCTCGGATAGAATACCAAGCCAGGTCTGACTCATTCCAAAATCTACTGGCTGCAAGAAACATATGTGGGCATAGGAAAGGAAGACGGAAGCCAGGCTCATTGAGCCAAGAATCACCAGGTGACCACAGGCCCTGCCAGCCCTCCACAGTCCTGCCTTCATCCCGCTGCTCACCCTGACCTGCTGCTCCAGCATTCCCCTGGCCAAGCTCCAGGGATGCTCCAGGAGCCCAGAGGATGAAAGGCTGGTGGGGGCAGGCGAGGCCATGGACTTGGTGACAGCTGGCCACACTAAGTACCAGGGCAAAGTCCCAGCCAGAAGAAACGTGCACTGGCTGCTCAGACAGAGCCCTCATTTGTCCTGCAGAGTCTGCCCTCATATCTGATCACAAGTTCTGGGACTGGCCCCAGACTGCAGTGAGAAGCCGAAGGGAAACTTTAGCTTTAGTCACAGGACTTCAGAGTTGGAAAGACCTGGAGAAATGCACTCATGCAAAACATTCATTTTGTAGGCAGGAAGATGAGGCCCAGAAAAGCAAGGTCCTTTGCAGTGCTGCAAAGGGGCACTCTTTAATAAGAAAGGCCACATACCTGCTGTCCTATTGCTCGTGATGCCAAGACTTCCTTTCTCTAAAATGGTACTAGGAGAGCATTCTCATCCAGCTCCCACCAATCAAAACATTGCACCCTAATGTTCTTAAAGGAAGTAGCCACGATGCTAGAAATCTGGGTTGGTTCCTCTTTAAGTTTTACTGACAAGTCTCTGCCTGAACTGCTTTTCCTCTCTTGATCTTTTCTATTCTATCCCAGTAGTCTCAGCCTGGACGAATAATACACACCCTTCAGGGCCAAGTTCAAATGCTCCTGTCTCAATGAAGCTGCCTCCCCTCCGCCCCTGAAGTCATGTCTTCCCTCCACCAGGTTCTCCATGGTGTTGGTCAGATAGTGGAGAAGACTGGAGGCTTCACAGGACTGTAGGAGGCTTCCATGGCTTATACACAAGTTTCAGGAGAAGCTATAGAAACCAAGACAAGAAAGACAGTTTGGGGCCAGATGGCTGAACGGGGAAGCTAGTCATTAGCTGAGAAGTGAGGAGGTGGCAACCCTGCTCTATCTGCCCTCACCGGAAGTTAGGAAATCTATTCCTGTTAGAGGCACATTTCCCCCAGGGCTGTGTTTCATCCCATTTTCACAAGTAGTGGAGTGTTCCGAGCCCTAAGAGAAAACAACTTCCAACCCAGAATAATGTAGTCTACAAAACTATCTTTCAAAATGGATGGTGAAATGAGGACACTCCACAACAAAGAACACCTTAAGAGATACATAAGGACCAAACCAGCACTCCAAAATACACTCAAGAATATCCTTCACAGAGACAGCAAAGCCAAAAACCCACAGGGAATGAATACATCAAGCAAGGAGAGTACTTAAACAAAAATGGAAAAACAAAGGCGTGAACAACAGAGGAAGAACACAGGACAGGAACAAGTCAACATATTTCGGTAATAATTAGCTGTGTAAATGGTCTTACCTCCCCAATTAAAAGACACATATTGGTAGACAGGATTAAAAACAGAACCAAACAAAACCCCTAACAGTCTGTTGCATTTGAGAAACTCATCTAATCCAAAAAGAAGTTCAGAGACTAAAAACAAAATGGTTGGAAAACAATGTTCCAGGGGCTGGGGATTTAGCTCAGTGGTAAAAGCGTTTGCCTAGCAAGCACAAGGCCCTGAGTTCAATCCCCAGCTCCCAAACAAAAAACAAAAATGAAAAACAAAACCACAAACAAAGCAGTATTCCATGCACCAAGATCCCCAAAGCAAGCAGGACTCGGACAGTTGCCACAGTCTGGAGTGAAGAGACACAGGAGCTTTTGGAGAAGGGAAGGCACCTCACAGACCCACAAAACCAGCAGGTAGCTGGAAAATTGTGATTTCCTGGGTTTCAAGATTGTACATCCTGGAAAGAAATCACTCTTTAAAAATTACAGACAAGAGAATCAAGGAGGTACAGTGCTGAGCAATAGCACAATTCAGCCTCTCTGAGATCTGGAATCCGGACAATGGAAAATAACTACATGGGGAAGGAAAAAAGAGAAGTAGCTCTCCGAGAATCAGAAGGGAATTGATGGGAAAATGAAAAGTTACAGAGAAGTTTGAGAAATGGACCACAATGCAGAGAAGGCAACACGGTCTGGACTCCCCCAGGCTCTCAGCTTGTGGCTCACGGGGAGGGCAGCCTGGTTCTGCAGAAGCAAGGTGAGTGCTGGGGGCTCCAGGAAGAAACGGCAGCGGCGGACTGGGCTGGCGACCCAGGTTCCAGGAGGAGTCCACAGTTTCTGTGATCTGTGAGGACAGCACAGGGCTTCACTCCAAGGGGGACCCCCTCTACAAATCAAATAGTCAAAAAATCAACAAAGACATATTAGTGTTGAACCAAACCTTCAAACAAATGGACTTGATAAATAGCTACAGAGTGTTCCACCTAACAACAGAGTACACATTTTTTGAAGCAGCACACGGGACTTTCTTCATTACAGACCATGTGCTAGCTCACAAAGCGAGCTTAAGTAATTGCAAAAGAATCAAAATCATATCATGCATATCATCAGATCACAGTTCTACCAAACTAGAACTCGATGGCAAAAGAAACCCCCAAAATTATACAAGTGCATGGAAAAGAAACAATATTCTATTAAATAGTCAACGGGTCACAGAAGAAATGAAGGAAGAAATTATACAGTTCATACAATCAAATCATCAAGCCAGTAAAAAGTAAAAGAACCACGGGACACAACAAAACCAGTCCTAAGAGGAGAGTTTATAGCTGTGAATGCCCATGTCACGAAAACAGAACAGGCCCTTATAAATAACCTCATCATGCACCTCCAAGGTCCTAGACAAACAAGGACAATCCAAATTCAAACCTAGTACAAGGAAGGGAATTATAACGATCAGAGCAGAAACTGATGAAATCGACGCAAAAAAATACAAAGAATCAATGAATCAAAGAGCTGGTTCTTTGAAAGAATGAATTTTAAAAAACAGACAAAGCCCTAGTGAATCTTATTAAAAAAGAAAAGAAAGAAAGAAAGACCCACCTAAATGCAATTAGAAATGAAAAAGATGACATCACAAAGGACTCTGCCAAAATCCAGAAGATCATCAGTAACTACTTTGAGTACTTGTACTCTAATAAAATGGAGAATTCAGAAGAAATAGATTTCTAGATACATGTGAACTACCAGAGGTAAACCAAGAAGCCGTAAAAATCCCAAGTAATCCAGTATTGGGCAACAAAACTGAAGTAGTAAGAAACTACCAACTAAGAAAAGCCCAGATCCTGGTAGACTCACTACCAAACTCTACCCAAAACAAACCTTATCGAAGATCCAATGCCAAGCTCAAGCTCTTTAATGAAATCAAAATGCAAGGAGTACTCCCAAAGTCATTCTCGGAAGCTAGAATTACCCTGATTCCAAAACCAGACAAAGACCCAACAAAACAGAGACCCACAGGTCAATCTCTTTAATAAACATAGATGCAAAAATCCTCAAGAAGATACTGGCAAAGAGGATGCAGCAAATCATTAAAAAGGTTGTGCACAACAACTAAGTAGGATTCACCCCGGGAATGGAGGCCTCGTTCAACATATACAAATCAATAAATGTAATATAGCACATAAACAGAAGCAAGGACAAAAACCACACAATCATCTCAACTGATACAGAAAAAGTCTTTGACAAACTCTAACATCCAGTCATGACAAACACCCTGAAGAAAACAGGTATAGAAGGACCTTATCTCAATATGATAAAAGTTATTTATGACAAGCTAATGGCCAACATCGTTTTAAACAGAGAGAGGCTGAAAGCTTTCCCTCTGAAATCAGAGTCAAGAGAAGTATGTCCACTATCATCAGTTTTGTTTAATACAGTACTTGACATATTAGCCAGAAAAATCAGATTAAAAAAAAGAAAAGGATATATATAGGAAAGGAAGAAGTCAAATTTTTATTATTTGTAGATGACTCAATCTTTTACATAGATGACCCCAAAATTCCTCCAAAACACTCTTAAAATTAATAATCAAAATCAGTAGTGTAGCAGGACACAAAGTCAACACACAAAGTCAACACACAAAAACCAATAGCATCCTGTATACCAATAATAAACTCATCAAAAAAGAAATTATGGAAACAATACCTTTCACAATAGCACCAAGAAAAATTAAATACTTAGAAATTAAGCTAAGGAAACGAAAGACCTCTACAATGAAAACTACAGTACTGTGAAAAAGCAGATCGAGGAGAACATCAGAAAACGGAGAGACGTCCCTTGCTCCTAGATAGGCAGAACCACTGTCGTCCCAACAGCCACACTTCCAAAACTGATACACAGATTTAATGCAATCCCAATGAAAATACCAACAGCATTCCTTTCGCAACTAGAGAAAGTCATCCTAAAATTCACATGGAAGCAGGAGAGAGCCATAGCAAAAGCAATCCTGGGCAACAAGAGCAAAGCAGGAGACATCACTATGCCGGACTCTAAGTTATACTACAAAGCTGCAGTGATGAAAAGAGCGTGATATTGGCCAAAAAAAGAAAAAAAATGTGGATCAGTGGAACAGAATAGAGGACACAGAAACGGCTCCAGGCACACTCAGCTACCCCTCTTCAACAAAGAGGTAGAAAACTTATGCTGAAGGTAACCTCTTTAATAAATGATGTTGGCAAACTGATTGTCCATATGCAGAAGATTGAACCTAGGCCCGTATCTCTCACCAAGTACTAAGTGAAATAAAAAGGGATCAAAGATCTAAATATTAGAACAGAAGCACTTAACCTGCTGGAAGATAAAACAAGTAAAACTCTCAAAGATATAGGTATAGGACTTTCTGAATACAACCGCAATTGCACAGAAATAATACCAAGAATCAACAAATGCAATCATAGCAAATTAAAAATCTGTGCCACAAAGGAAACAACCAGCAGAGAGAAGGAACAACCTACAGAATGGGAAAAAATTGTGCTGGCTATTCATTGGAGAGAGGACTAATATCTAGGATGTATAAAAAACTCAAAAAATCAGACCCCCTCCAAAAAACAAAAGACTGAATCAAAAAATGGGCAACTGAAATGGACAGACCCTTCTCAGAAGAAGTACAAAGGGCCAGCAAATACATTAAAAATGTTCAACATCACTGGCCATTAGAGAATTGTAAACTAAGACAGCAGTGAGAATGCAGAAAGAATGGCCAGTATTAAGAAGTCAAATCATAACAAATGCTGGAGAGGTGGGCATGTAAACTAGTACAATCACTATGGAAACCAGTAAGGAGAGTCCTCAAAACTAAAAATAGAAATTCCATTTGACCCAGCTATTTCCCATCTAGCTATCTTCCTGAAGAGTTAAGGACCTCACATCACAGTGACATGGGTGTGCCCGTTGTTATGGCTTATATCTGGATGTTTCCCCAGAGCCTCATGCAGTCACAGACGGGGCTTTGGGAAGCAGCACACTCGCCAGTGGATTAGTTCAATGATGAGTTTATAGCTAAATGTGATTTTGGAGGGAAGCCTGGTGGGCGGAGGTGGGTGATGTTGCCTTCCCTCCTCCCTCCATCCCTCTCTGCTTGCTGCTGCCATGCCACCCTGCCCTGGAGCCACCTGACTATGGAATGAAACCTCTACAAGCTATGGACCAAAACAAAACTTTTTTCCTTAGAGGTGTGGGTCTCCAGTCTTGCGTCTGGGTGGTGAGAAAGTAACTAAGACACCCATGTTTACAACAGCACAATTCGCACAGCTAAATCTCAGAAGCGACCTACATGCCCAGCAACAGTTGAGTGAATAAAGAAAATGTGAGGTCTATACACACTGGGGTATTACTCTGCCATAATAAGTTTGAGTCATTTGTAGGAAAAGGTGTGCACCTTGAGACCATGTTAAGTGAAATAAATCAGACACACAAGCCTAAATATTACATGGTCTGTTTTATATGAGAAACCCAAAGTACAAATCAATTAAAGAGAAAAATAAAAGGTAAAAGGAAATAAGGAGATAGGTCTTTTATAAATGAAAACGAGATCAAGAGATGGAAGGGAGAAAGGGGATATAAAAAGAATTAAGATGTGTTGTGTGGATGTACCAACTGCCACAGTGAATGTAATCATTACGTGTCACAAACATGAACTAACAAAAAAGAATAAACAAAAAGAGCTGGGGATGTAGCTCAGTGGTAGAACACTTGCCTAGCAAGTGAGGCCCTGGGTTCAAACCCCAGTACTGCAAAGAAAAAAAAAGACTGCAACTATCTGGTGAAGAGTAGAAGACAAGCGTTGCCCGAAAAGGACCACCAGCATATGCAAAGGCCCTGGGGTAGGGCAGTATGGTTCTCTGAGAACTGGTTTCTCTCCAAGCTCTTTGCTGAGGATTTGGAGATCCACACCACCTATGAGGCCAGGGGCTGGCACTGGGGAATGAATACTCCAGGTGTTCGCTGTGCTCTGCCTGTGGGGCTTCCTGGTCACTGAAATGCTTCTCCCTGAGACCTAATCCTAGACTGAAGAAACTCCAGAAATCGCTGAATTGAGTGGCAGGCCCCTTTTCTGAAGCCAACATCACACACAATCCGGCCAATTAGGTGCCAGCCTACTTCCTTTCTCAGCCCCAAGCGCAGTGCTAAGGCTTTGCTGTTCCATGAAGTCAGTGACCAGCCTCATGAGTCAGACAGAAAAACTGAGGTTCACCGAGGTGATGGAGTCTGAGGTCACACAGCCAGAAAGTTCTGGAGTTTGGAAATCTGGGCAGCCAACCCCAAGCCCACATTCCCACCCAGGAACTCGGCCGGGTTCTGCCCTGCTTCTCTGACACGCAGCCTTGTGCTCCTACCATCACAGGAGAAATTCAGCCTGCCACACGCCGTCCCTGCCCCAGACTGACTTCAGGCAGCCTGCCCCACGTGCTGCAGGCCCAAAGCAAGAGGGCGAACGGGGCCTCATGGCTCCAGCCTGCCTACCTGTCTCCTGACTGCTGCTTTGCCCAGGAATTACCATGTCCTCCCACCTGCCCGAGCTCCATCCACACCCCTCACACCCCGCGGTGGGCCCCCTTTGTGGGCATGAGACCCCCCGGGAGGAGAGGCCTTGGTGGAGGCTGGGCCCTGAGCTCTTAGGTGCCCAGAATGGGATCCAGAAATGGAGGCTCGAGCTTGGATGAGCCACCCGCTCTTGCCACGGGCTCCTCACTCCACAGGGACAGTGCAGATAGAGGAGGGGCGGGGGTGCCCAGGAGCGCCAGTGCGAGGGGGTCTTAACTGCAGACAGCCTTGGGGCTACCGCTGGCCGCATGAGCCTGTCTCCCAGCTGGGTTAACTGCACACTCCCTGAGCCTCTGCGCTCAGTCCACACCCAACCTCTTCCTCTGGCTTTTACCTGAGAGTGACTTCCTCCCTTCGCCACCTCGGGCTGTGTCCAGACTTGTGCAAACCACAGGCCTCTGCACTGTGCCGAGGCAGCGTGAGTCAGGGCTCAAGGCGCTGGGCCTGGGAGCCGCTGATCTGCGTCCAGGGAAGAGGAGCTCCGTGGCCTGAGGGAGCGAATGAGGCAGGAGGGCCTCGGTCCCAGGTCCCCGTTTCTGTGCAGCACATGTGAGTGGTGGCAGGGCATGCGGAGGCGCTGCTTGGGTGTCCCGGTCGGGGGGTCAGGCAGCGAGTGGGAAGTTGATCCTTTCCAGAATATGTAGATACCACTTCGTGTGAGGTGAAGACTGCGGTTTGCTTTTGGGGAGAGCGTAAGAAGCTGCATGTGTTTGCTCGTGCACACGCACTTGTGTATGCACACAGCTGTACAAACGCTCTTGGGTGTGTGTGATATGCACCTGTGTGCATCTCATGTGGACACACTGATAGCGTTTGTGTTTTGTGCCTTTGTGTGCGCAGTGCCTATGTCACGGGCATGAATGTGCGGGCCACTCTGCGTGGGTCTGCACGTCTGTCCTTGGCCCTGTACGTCTGTCCTTGGCCCTGCAGTGTAGGGTGTATTTCACTACAGCACGCAAGGGGCTTTCAAGTTTGGACCCTGCCAAATAACTCCACAGCCTCCGGCCACACCCATTACGCTGGACACTGAGTGCCATGGGGACAGACACTACTGTGGAGACAGAGCAGACACTCAGTACACATTTGTTGAATAAATACCTCAGAGACACCCGAACCAGCTCCCAAGGGTGCTTCAGAAGCCCCTGAGGGGAGGCCCGAGGTGGGAGAAGACCTTTGGCAAGGCTGAGTCTATTGTGAACTCCAGGACACAAGTCTGGACTGATCTTTCCAACCCTCAGAGGCTTGCACTTGTGTCCCCCACAGCCCTGGTAGAAGGTGAGAATTACAAAGCTCTGAGCTCTGCCACAACAGTGCCGTATGATCTGAAGTCCCTTCCCTCTCTGGGCCTCTGTTTCCCTGCCCGTTAAAAGAGCAGATTGGATTTAGGGGTATCGGGGAGCATACCCAACTCAGCAGGTGTGGTCTTGACCTTTGGGTCCCTTGCTCAGCTGCCCCTGCCCACCATTGGATCGACGTAACTGCCCGTCTCAGATCTCTGCACAACTTCTGATCCCAACTCAGGCACCAAGCAGAGGCCCCAGGCGGCCTTGTTCCTTGGGTCTCACGCCGTCACTGTCTCTGCCATGCGTGCCCATTGGTAACCTCCAGGCATCATAATTAACTTTCGCTGAAGTCAGGCTGCTTGACCTTAATAGGCTTGGGAAGAAACATCCTAGGAAAACGGTGATGAAAACCACAGTTCTCTGACACCTTGGCCTGTTGAACTGATTTTTCCAGAGAGCAGGGTTGGGGAGGGGTCGGGGGAAGGCCTTGCTCATTGTGGCGCTCAGATTTTGTACCCATTTCAGGGGACCCTTCCCTGGCTCTCCGAGGTTCTCCTGTGCTGCCTCACACAAGAGCCACGCATGACTTTGCTTCTCTGTGCTGAGTCAGGCCAGGAGGAAAGCAGTAACGGCTGAATCCAGTCTCAATACAGTGGTGTTCTGGGCTGTGCCATAGTTTGGGGGACTTTGGTCCCCCAAAGTTCACATGTTGGAATGAATTGTTTTCCAAAATAACTACTAGAGAGGACTTGAATGTTCCCAGCCCAAGGAAATGATTTTTGGAGATGATGGATATTCCAGTTACCCTGATCTGATCATTACACATCATATACATGTATTAAAATATCACACTGTACCTGATACATACAGACTATCATTATGGGTCAATTAAAAATTTTCAAGTTTGTGTGTTGGAAACATAGCGCCCGAATCCTACTAATGGTATCTGGAAGTGGGGCTCCTGGGAGGTGATCAGGGTTAGACGAGGTGACGGGGCGGGACAGAGTTCCCCGTAACGGCATTAGTGGGTGTGGAAGAGGAGGAAGAGTCTCCACCTGGCACGCTTGCTCTCTCGCTCTGATGCCTCTGCCATGTTATAGCGCAGTGAGAAGCTCCTCCCTGGGGGTTGCCACCGCGCTCTTGAACTGCCCAGCCTCGAGAATAAATAAACTTTTATTCTTTACAAATGATCTGGGGCGGGTTTCTGCTAAAGCAGTACAAGCTGAACTAAGACGGGCTGTGGAGACGAGTTGGGCTATTTTTTTCGTGTTTTCTCTTTTCTCATTGACAGTGTCAGCCGTCTCTGGTTTCAGGGGCCCTGGTCTCCTCTTGCGGACAACAGTGACTGTTAGATAACTTCAGGTCTGCAGTGTGGATGAAATGAATAGATTCCTTCCGGACAAGGTGCTGTCCTGTGAGGAAAGCTCACAGGAGGACTGCTGTGGCAACGCAGAAGCCTCTTGGTCTGTAGCACTGGTAAGCTGGGTGACCCTGAGGAAGATCTTTCTGTGGCTCAGTTTTCTGATCCATAAAATGAGACTAATAATAATCTGCTTTATAAAGTCATTACAACTAACCATAAGGTTGTATGCAATTAAAACATGTATCATACTGGCTGGCAAAAGTAGTTACTCGATAAATGTTATTTACTTTCTTCTTCAGTACTACTCCTGCCTGAAGTTTGGATCGGTGATTTTGTTGGTGAGATGAGTGTCTGTACTCTATATGACTGAAATGAGTCATTTCCAAAGAATGCTTTGAGCTTCAAATAACAGAAAATCCCACTTACCACCTTAAACAAATATTTTTTAAGAAGTATTTTACAGGAAACATATAGGCAAATAACTGTTAACACTTGTTCAGTGGCTCAGTGATGTCAGGACTGGTGTCACTATAATGCCTTTGGCTTCTGCCTCATGGTCACAATATGGCTACTGCAGTTCCAGATATAACATTCACTTCCAAGGCAGGAAGAGGGAGACAGGCTGGCGCTGGCTGTGTCCACTTTCTTGGAAGTATCTTACATTTCCCTCCCCAGTAGCTTCCCCCTGTGTTTCACACTCTGGAACTAGGTCAAATGGCCACCACCAGCTATAAAAGATAGTAAAAAATAAGAAATAGGATGTGATGATTAACTTAGATCACCATCACATCTCTCCTGAGACTTAGTACTCTGTCTTTTTCTCCCCCTTTCCCTACTTAGGATTCTGTTGTTAGTGAGAAAGGGAAGTGGATGCCAGGTCAGCCGCTAACATTGTCTAAACACAGTGTTATATTTGCATCTTAGTGCCCCTCAAAAGGCCACATGTCGAAGGCTTGGTCCCCAGCCTGAGGCACTATCGGAAAGTGGAGGAGCCTTTAGGAGAAAAGCCCAGTGGCAGAAAGTGACATCATAGGGGCGAGGGTGGGCCCTTGACCCCTTCCTTCCTCTTTCTTTGCTTTGCAGCCTCCATGAGGTAAGCAGCTTTGTTCCACCTCACCCTTCCCACCACAATGTCTGCCTTACCATGCCCAAAGGCAGGGGCCGCCTAACCATGGACTGGACCTCTGAAACTGTGAGCCAGAATGAACCTTGCCTCCTCATAAGCTGCTTATCCGAGGTTTTGTAACAGCAACTAAAACTAACACATCCGATAACTATTCATTTTTTGGTCTTAATTTGGAAGTTTTGATTACAAGTGATAGAAACCCAAATAAAACTGAAATAAATAAACCTGAATAAGCATAAGTAAACAAACAGATAGATGAAGAAATAGAAAGAAGGAAAGAAAACAATGAAAGAAGTAAAATTGACTTGTCTCCTTGAGAAGTCTCAGAATAGTTGGTGGGGAGGCCGCTGGAAATCGAACTCGGGGCTTTGTGGTTGCTAGGCAAGTGCTCTACCACTGTGCTGAATCCCGAACCCAAAGAGTAGTTTAAGTCTGAGACCAAATAGTCAAACAATACTGTCTGGAGACTGCCCTTCTGTGTCTTTTAGCTTTTTCTTTGCATTTGCTGAAATTATCAGGTAGGTTTTCCTAATGGTCCCTGGGAGCTCGCATTCTCCCAAGCTCTCATCCAGCAAAAAAGAACCACTTCTTCCTGCCAACATAAGAAAAAGTCCCAGGACAAATGCTGATTGGCTATGATTGTGTCTAGGCCTATCCCTGAGCCAATTATAGCGACTACAGGGAATTCAGTGCTTGACTGGCAAAGCCAGGTCTTGCACCCAACTCTGGAGCATAGGCTGGGGCAGCTGCCTCAAGCCGTGGTTAACCCTCAAGGCTAGAGAGGCCTGGATCCCTCATGAAAATCAGGACAGAACCAGAGGGAAACAATATAAAGCATTTAAAGCCTCACAGTTTTCAAAATACTTTATTCCACTGAGACATGTAAGAATTGGGAAATGCAAGGATTCTGGCCCCATTTTTGCAGTGAGGTGAAATGACACGGTCAGAGTCACTCAGCTCACAAGTTTAGGATGAGTCCCGCACCTCTGAGTCCCTGGTGTTTCCCTATGCCATGCCTGAGCTGAGAGACAACTGGTCAACCCAGGCATTGCCCATGAGCCTTAGAACCATGGGGCATGCTAGACAGAGAGAGCACCAAAAAACCACTGGTCCCACTTATGCTTCACAAAGCACTTTTGCCTCTGCTGTCCTTTGAGAGCTTTACAGCCTTGAGGAGGGCAGCCCAGAAACAGGTCCTTCTACTGAAAGGACAGGAGAAGCCTGAAGAGGGATGAACCGATCAGCTCAGAAAGCCAAGGAAGATAAGGACACACCAACACAGAGGAGTGATGGCCAGTAAGGGCTGTCATTTCTCCAGCACCCATTTGGTACTTTTCCCTGGTTGATTTCATTCATCTCTCAACACCACCGTGGAAGATACTATGAGCCCTACCGTTTCACACACAGGAAGTTCGGGTTCAGAAAAGTCAGACAACTTGCCCACAGTTAATAAGAGGAGCTGGGGCTTAAAACTGAGCCCTGGACGGAAGGGCTTCCATCAGAGCTGGGTTTTGAGTGAGAACAGACCTCCCTGCTCCAGCGGGGGGATCTGGGGACGCCATCGCCTGGGGCCCCTGCAGGTCCTGGTCAAGGCGGGGACGGCGTTGGGAAGGCAGCCAGCAGGGCCAGTCTTCCTTCCTGCCTTGCTGACTCCTGTAACCAACTGTGCCCTCTCCAGGCCCATATTATCTACTCGCGATGGTTCCGGCCCAAAAGACTATCCCCAAACTCCAAAGATCAGCGCAGAAGAAAGGACTTGACCTGGGAATTTGGACCCCTGCATTTGAGTTTGCCCCTAACCTTCTGGGTGAACCTGAGAAACGTTTCCTCTCGGAGCCTCAGTTTCTCAATCTGCTCAAGTAGTGCTTTGGCCTTAGTGATCTCTGGAGGCTCATCTAGCTCCATCCTGGCTGCTCTTCTCAGGTTCCCAGATTTCTCCTCCTCTCGCAGTAGCTTCAGATTTCTTGCCTGGGGGCAGAGCAGGGCAAGTCGCTACAGTTCGCATTCCCTCTGCTCAGCAGGGCTCCCAGCCCAGTGTGCAGGCTTGCCTCACCCAGCTAGCTAAGCAGATCCCCGAGAACAAAGGCGGACAGGACTTGAGGAGGGAGGGGTGGGGTGAGTGCTTCCTGGTTCAGTGGTTTTTTTTAACCCCTTCCACACCTCCCCACCAGGAGGCAGGCAGGAGGTCTGGCAAACCCACCCAAACACCTGTGACCTTCCAGGAACTGCTTGGCCTCCAAAGCTGACTTTCATGAAGGAATCCTCCCAGGGCAGCCACAACCACAGACACCATTTGTCCCTCACAGACCCAGGCTCGGAGTGTGAGAGCCGGAAGAGTCCCACTGTGTTGTTTTGCCAGTTACCAAGCTGAAACCCAGGGATAGGAAGGAAGTTACCTAAGATCACACAGCTTTAGCCTCACAGGAAGGAGCCTGGATTACACGATGCCAGATACCTGGACCAATAAATTTGTTGAATCCGGGAACCGAGACTCCTTACTGAGTGCTCCTTCCTCTACACTATAGTGCCTTTCAGGATTCTTAAATGAAAATTCCCATCTCCCAATTAGAAGCAGATTGTTGAGGCCTGTCCATAAATCCCTCACTGGAACCTGTTGTGACTAATTCTCTCAGTAGTGTGGGATCAAACCCACCATGGCTATTAAAAATTTACTACCAAGCCCCAGTGCCCTGGGGCTGGGCTTTCCTATGAGCCCTGGCACAGGGCAAAGCCCGTAGTCAGCCCGCTGGGCCGAGAGGACAAGGTTGGAGTCCTTTCCCTGAGGAAATCTCTGGGCAGCACCTTCCTCTCCAGGGGGACCCTGGAGGGACCTTCTGACCACATAATCCTTTTCCTGCACGAGCTCTAATCATAGCCAAGGTGGCGAGTCTCCCAGCCAAGAGAAGTCTGGATTGATGCAGACACCTCTGCCCAGGACCCCACCTCCCACATTTGCCATGTCTGACTGACTTTCTACCCTGAGTTAAAACCAACGAGTCTCCCGAAGGCCTCTGTGAATGTGGGTGGGGCCCACAAGGCAGCAGGGTGGGGAGAGATATTGGTGAACTTTAAGCAATATGCATTACTTTCGACCTGCGAAGCAGCATCACCGTTGGGAGCCTGGGCAGCCTGGGAGGCTGTGGAGATAGGGAAGAGGGTGCTGGGTGACCTGGGCACTGCAGTGGGTGGTCCAGCAAAGCACCGGTCGCTCCAGGGACTGGCAGTACTTTTAACGGGCATGTGGCTTGTGAGCCCGGAAATGCATGCTGAGCACAGCCTCCCAACCCTCCTTGAGATCCCTGAGGGAGACACATGATCCAGGGACAACTCTGTGACTGTCAGGAGTGCCCCTCTGTAGCCAGCATTGTGCTAAGCACTGAGAGGAAAGAGGCAAAGCTGCACGGTTCCTATCTTGAGGACGGTGGCAGGTGAGAAATACAGAGATCACCCCATTATCATTTCAGAGGCACCCAAACCCCAATGCTGAACTCTTTGGCAAACTAGCACCCTGCAGGGATCAATGAGTGGTGGTGGTAACTGACTAGATGCGGCTAACGGTACCCACGTGCCTCTCCTTTCCCCACAAGGGCGTCCGACCCACCTGCAAAACTCATGTGCCGGACAGGATCCCTTCCTCCAGCCCCTGTGCCCGACGGCCAGCCAGACCTATTCCCTGGATGACCTCCTCCCGGGAGCAGCCAGAGTGGCTTGTCACTCTCCTGCAAAGCCCCCCACGAACTTCCCGGGGCTCTGAACAGGACACACACGTTGTCTCCCCGGGGCCCCAGACCAGACCTCAGGATCTGTCTTCTGCAAGTGGAATGCCCCTCTCCGCTCTTACACAGGCCTTTGGTCCACTCGTGAAGGTGATGCTCTCCTTCCTCTCTCTGGGCCTCAACAAGTGCCCCTCCTTGGGTCATTTGTCCCCAGCAGCCCATCATTCAGGTCCCAACAAAAGTCACCTCCTCAAAGAAGCCTTCTCAACCTCCTTCACCGAAGCTCACTGCTCACTCCCCATCACAGACTGGCTTTTATCCACACGGCACTCACCAATCCCAAATGTTACCTTATTTTTGTGTGTGTGCGTCTCCCCGCACTGTGTCCCTCTGGGGACACCGTTTCTCTCATTTCTTTACCACTGTCCAGCCAGCACCCGGAACCCAGTGCTCAGTAGAGGCTCCAAAATCTCTGCAGCCTCGTTAAACAGCTACCACAGTACTCGAGAAATGTCCGTTTGGAAAAGCATGTAGACCATGGATGAATCTACCATTTATCAGAGGGGTAAATGGGGGTGCAAAGAGGGACCAGAGTTTCCCAAAGTGATATGACCCCTCAGTTTATCGTACAAACAGTTACAGGCAGCAGAAGAAAGAAGCCACGTGAAGCTGGGCGGGGTGAGACAGCACCTGTACAGGGAGGAGGCGAGTGGGACCAGCCAAAGGAGCAGACAGCAGCGGGGCCAAGCTGACGAAGCGGGCAGAGCCCAGGCCGGGCTCAGCGGCCTGGATTTTATTCCCCTGGAAGAACTACTCTGCCGGCTCAGAGAGCAGCCCGGGAGACCCGCCGGGCATGCGAGAGAGCCCAGCCTGCAGACCTGAGCTCCTGAGACACCAGCGCCTTCTTGGGCCGATTGAGGGTCGCTCACAAGGAGTAAACAGTCCTGATGCCGGTAATTACACTGAGGCCTGCTCTGCTACCTGGAAGCCAGGAGGTGGGGCTGGGGTCCCCCGCGCTTTGTTCCACGTGGTTTGGCCCCTGAGATCTCTCCCACCCATCAGCCCTGTGCCACGCTGATACAGCAGTCTGCTGGGTTTCTTTTCTTCCCTCCCCTTTAAAAAAACCATTTTTTTTGGTGGAGGGATGTATACCAGGCTCTAAGCACCGAGATTACAGCTGAACACGGCCTAGTCCCTGCCCTTGTCGAGCTGACATTTAAAGTCTAATCGTCAGCAGGTGAACCAGTAGCCACGTAGGCTACCAGGTGGCGATGCTACTGGAACCCTGAGCGGGGGAAGGGGACAGAGCTACTGCGGGTGACGCCGATCCCTAAGAGCGTCTGAAGCAGGCCTGTCTGATAAGGGGACAGAGGCTGGCTGAAAGAGGTCCCAGGTTGTGTCCCACACAGATGCCTGGGAAGGAGTGTCCCATGCGAAGGAAATGGCACAGGCCAAGCCTTGAGAGGGGCCCTCGCAGGCATAGGCCACTGCGGCTAGGGTAGAATGAGCACCTGAAGTTTTAGGACTGTTTGGGGCTATACAGCTCCGGGGAAGGGTGGGGACAGGTTCCAGGAGGGAAGACTTTTGTAGTTCAAAGTATTTCACCTTATTTGATCCTCAGAACAGTGCTGTAAGAGGAACAGAGTAGATTGCTCTTTCCTTCTGACAAATGAGGATCTGCAGTTCAAGAATGTCTGACAGTTTGGCCAGCATCGCATGGGAATATCTGAACTCAAGCAGAAATCCGTGGTCTGCACTACCCTTGCAGGGCAGATCGGAGGCCCGCTGCTGTGCCGGCGTGAGCTTCCAAAGCAAGATCAGCTCCCGGGTAAGCTCTGAATGCATTAAAAAGTTCAAAACTGAGCCAAGCACAGCTGAGCTGCCAAGTGTGCTACAGAACGATCTGTGGAGTCACTAGAGAAAATTCACACATTCCCTGAGGACTGAAGCCAGTGAACCAATACAGCAGGAAAATGTGGCTCATGTCTTTTAGAGGAAGCTGTATAGATCCACTGACCAGTAGAATCATGCCTGGGTCAGATCGTAACAATATTTCTGGGACGAAATCCTCCTGAAATATATGCCCTTCAGAATTCCTCTGCGAGTCTTCCACAGGGTTCCAGATAAAGAGAACTACCTAAAAGTGAATATAAAAGATCAAATCAGGAACGCCATCTAGAAGCCCAGATCCTCTTACAAGAGTCGCTGATAGAAGAGTTTGCAAAAGCTTTCACATTTTCCCCAGATCTGCCAAGGTGTGGCCTTGGATTTCAAGCCGCAAGTGCTTACAGAACTGCTGACCTTATTGTCACCATCACTTTCAGTTTTCAGCTTCTAGCTGTCACCACATCAAGTGAAAGTCACTGTATAAATGGGCACTGAATCCAGAGGGAGTGCGCGTGAGCCTTTTGTGTAACATATAAACAGTGTGGGAAACAAAATATATTTTTCAGGGTTTCGACAGGGGCCCTCTCAAATGGTGTGAGTGACATCTTAGACGCTGTCAGGAAGGACTGTTGATCAAGAGAGGCAGGCGGAACAGGGGTGCAGCTCGGTGGCAGCCTAGGTTTGGACCCCGGCACTGCAAAAGAGAGCGAGAGAGGGAGAGAGGGCAAGATCATCGCTCTCAGGAAGCTATAGAAAGAGGAACAAAAAAAGACTTAAAATTTAAGCCCCAACCAAGAAACGGAGGGAGGGGAAGGGGACGTAAAAAGAATGAAGATGTGCTGCATACATGTGCCAGCTCCCTATGACAATGTAATCATTGCGTACTGCAAACGTGCGCTAATAAAAATTTTAAAAATAAAGATGCCAAAATAAATAAAATTTAAGCCCTGCATGGCAAGCCCCAAGGATAGATGGCCTGAGTCACCGGCAGTGACTACGAGCTGGCTCTCACACGGGCCGCTCCATCCAGCACAGTGCAAGGCCCTGTGACTTCACAGTGTTATTGGCACTGGCCGGCACACCGGGACCACACCTGGAATGGGCCTCTCTTGGCACGCTGTCAGCTGTGTCCCAAGAATGCAGAATACATCCACTGAAGTTTGTGCAGGGGCTCCCACGCTTTTTGGTCTCGGGACCCCTTTACATTCTGGCCTTATTAGAAATTAATGAAAAGAGCATTTTAAATATTCACATAGGAATTTATGTTTAGATAACAATCCCATCACATGTTCACATAAAGTCACGTGAGAAATAATCCACCGAGCACGCACCCGGGAATGCGAGCAAACCCTCAGCATTACCACGAAAACCGGCTTAAAACTGTGGATCGCTGAGCTGCGCTACATCGACCCTTTGGGAGCTTTTGGGTTATGGATATCAATAACTGTCTTCTCAGGCTCTAGTGATAATAAAATGACTTCACTTGGGTAAACCTGAACCCGAACCCGAACCCAAAACCTCAGTCCAGAGCAAAGCACACATGTGAGGAAGCTTGCACAGATCCATCCGAGGACAGGTGAGCAAGGATTTCGGTGGAGAAGGCTTCGCAGCCCTTCCGGGGACAGGGGCATTTGCTTGTCCCCAGTAAATAAACAGTTCAGAGGCCAAGTGAGTCATTGACGTCTCTGGCTTGGAGCTGCGACTTTAGCTCAGAACGGCTTCCCCTGCCCCATCCTCCTCTACATCTAAGTCGCCTAGAATGGAGACCAGGTGGTCCCGACTTTGTCCTAGGTGTAGCCTCACGGGCCAAACTGTACCCCCAGGAGTCCCCAGTCTGCAATATCGGGGCTCTTTCCCCTCCCTCAGACCACGGGGGAAGCCCTTCTAGGCCCCCATCACCTACTAACTGATGTGACTTTTCGCTACTTTTCCACCTGATTCCCATTCCTCTTAGTCTTTTCTGTTCCCGTAGCCACCATGCCAAGGAGGTAGAAGAGGCTTTATCAATATTTAGATGTCTGTTGAATAAAAGAAGGAAGGAATAAAACCATGTCTTTTCACGGACAAAAAGAAGAGAAGACAAAAAGCAGACAATGGTTTTGCTAGGCAATGAGAGGTTTTGCAATAGTGAGCAGAAACATGTAAAATGGAAAATAAAGCAAAGATAAAGCTCTGGTTCTGCTTTGCTTTTGTAAGAAAACATCTCTGACAAAGTCCCGTGTTCTGACTAACAGACTCCCAGCTTCCGCCCTGAACAGGTCTCCTGCAGAGAGGGTGGCATGAGAAGGCAGCACCTCTGGTGTCCCCGGCCAGGGCAGGAAGTGGAGGGCCGCAGGGGCAGGACCAGGCCTGCAGCGGCTGCCTGGGGCTTCTCCAGCCCAGAACAAAGTGGGGTTAACGAGAACAAATTACAGGGGCCTTGACAGAGCAAGGGCCTTTGATGGCCACGGGGAGAGGACTGTGTTGGACTCGGGCCCTTCCCTTCTCCCCATCCTCCTGTCCAGCCCCACTTGCAGGGAACAAGCTGGCACAGGATAGCACCGAGGAAGTACCCATCAACTTTTATAGAAAAAGAGTGGGGAAGCTTTTTATGTATGCTATGCAGCGGTCTCTATAGCACAGTATGAAGAAGCAAAACAAAGTGGCGAACAGTAAACATAGAAAACTACCATCGGTGTAGAAGAGGGGACAATAGATACACCTGTACACGAGCTCTGAGGGTTAAGAGCCAGCAACACGGAGATCTCCTGGAGCTGACTCCAGGGACAGGAGGGGACTTCTCCTGTGTGCTTCTGTACCTATTGGACGAACTGCCCGCTTATAAAATAGAATACAACTGAAATGTGAAAGAAGACCAACAAAGGAGGCAAGGGGAGGACTGCGAGGAGGGTGGCGGGAAGAAGACGACCAGAAAGCAGAGGCCATATCAATACCCCTCACCCCGACATGCACAGGGCTAAACTCCTCCTTCAGCCTCCTCCGCAGCCTTTTGAAGACATCACGTTCACTGTCCAATGCCATGAAACGGAGAAGTGACTTTCTCTTTGTCACACAGCTAGCGGCAGAGCAGTAATTAAAGCAACGCATACATGACACCAGAGACCAAGCTCTCAATCATTGTGTTATTTCATTTGTAAGAGTTCATTTAATCCTCCAAACTGCCTTTGGAGGCAGGGATGATTTTTTCCCCCTTATACGAGGTGTGATCAAAAAATATGGTGTTTAGATAAAACAAATTTAGTGCAGTAAAAGACACGTTGCCATTACTCCGCCCAAGCTATTCCTCTCATTTTGAACAGACATATCCCATCACTCTTGCCACTTTCTAAAGCAGTTCTGGAGTCCTCTTTTGTGCGTGTCTTTATCGTACTGTCGTGGCTGCCTCGATGTCCCTGAGTCCGTTCAAATTGTGCACCATTCATGGTCATTTTGACCCTGGGGAAGAGCAGGAAGTCGCACGGTGCTAATTCAGTGAATAAGGTGGCTAAGGCCACATTGCCACACTTTCGCGAGCCTGCCTTTCTGTTGGGTGGCACTCGGCCGCAGCACTGTATTTTCCTTCCTAAAGACACTCACGACACATTTCCAGAAGTGCTTCGGAAAGCGGCAAGAAGAATGGCATGACTGTGATGGAAACCTAGGGGAGTATTTTGAGGGGAATTAATGCCATGTGTCTTTTATGGCAATAAACTTTAAACATTCACTGTATTTTTGATCACTCCTTGTAAACAAGAAAATAAAGGCCCAGAGAGATTACACAACTCGTCCAAGGTCACACAGACAACCAGAAAAAGCATCACTAGAAAGGATGTATGAATATTGAGATCTGCAGCTTCAAGTGCATGCTGGATACCAACAGCTGTGCTTTTAATTTCAAACGCACAGAAGCTGAGTGCGCAGAGGCCTCTCTTGCTTATCAAAGGAAAATTAACTGTCCCTGCTCTTTATGAGGCTTTGCTGGCCTCCCTTCCTCCAGGTGGCACTTACCACATTCCTGGTGAGGTGTCTGCTTCCCCCACGAATGGATAGTTGAGGGCCTTGAGCTGTGTGTTTATTCCTTAAGTGAAGGACACAGTGATACAGAAGGAGGGATGGAGGGGTGGATGGCCAGTTGGGTACTTTCAGAAGCCAGGGGAAAGATCTCTCTGATTCTAAGTTAACACTTCTCAGGGAAGAAGCACATGAGCTGTAAAGGACAGAGAGGGTCTCAGCAGGGCAAGAAACAGTGTCCAGAGAGGAGGGCACTTGGGAGGGGAGACAGCAATCTGGGCTACGGCACTGGTGGGAAAGTTCAAGGTACTTGGAAAGACTGGTAGGTGACCTGCGGCTGAGGGAACACCTGCAGGATGAGCCGGGAGAGGTGCCTGGGAAGGTCGTTTGGAACCAGGCTGTGGCAGACCCGCAAAGTGAGGTAAATGCGTCTGTGCTCCTTCACCCTGTGGGCAGTTTGGCACCAGAGACTCGTGTAACAAAGAAATGACCTGCTCTGCCCTCTGCTTCCTGGTGGCATGGGAAAAAGCAGGTGCCAGGCTGGGACCTGGCTCCAGGAGGAGGCCTCCCCACTGGCCTTCTCTGCTGGGCAGAGGTAGGGACCAGCAAGAGGTAGGAGGCTGTGGACCCTCCTCCAAGGAATGCTTCCCCTAAGACATGGCAGGATTGAACTCCAAGCCTTTCAGGCCTGCTTCCTGGGCATCAGAGTACCCAGTGAGATGCTCTCCACATGCCCCAAAGCACCCTCAATTGCCCTGATTGCCAAGAATGCCTCGGCTCTGGGTTCAAGTCCTGGCTCTCCCGGTGACCGAGAAGCTGGGGTTAATCCCGGTCCCTGATGTACCCTGCCTTGCTCAGCTCTAGGAAGTCACTTGCACATGGAAAACAGTGACACGATGTACCCAGATTGTGCAACTCGGCAGCGCTGCCTCAGAGCCCAGTGTCCTCAGTGCTACAAAAAGGAGGACTAAGGTCAGTGTGGCTTGGCTTCGAGGGCCTGTCCAAGTCTCACCTCGCAGCAGTCTGGGCAGAGAGGGGAGCTTCGGAGAGGGAGGTGGCCGGGAGGTAGTCCTTTGTCCAAAGCCAGAGTTGGTGAGGCAGGAGGATCACTGCAAGTTCAAAGCTAGCTTGGGCTGCATAGTGAGTTCAGGGACAGCCTGAATTGCAGAGCAAGACCCTGTCTCAAAAAACCAAAAGCAAACCAAAACAAAGCCACAGTTGGTAGTAGGGTGGGGCTGGAGGATGGCCAGACTCCCCAGAAAATGGCAACTTCCGCTCTCATACCCGACTCCCTCTGCTCCTCTTTCCCACTGTGTAAATACAACCTCTCCTGCCAGGTTTCCCACATGAGTAAACCAGGGAGAAGATACAGCCCTCACTGAGTCCTTGTGAGCATTAAAAGAAATAATACATGTCACACACCTGGCCCAAGGTGATTCTCAGTAAACTTTAGGTTCACCGCTTTTTTTGCTCGTGTTGGACTCCGATGAGTCTGCCGTGGGTATTCTCGCCTTGATGGAGCAGAACTCAGAGGGCCGTTTGAGAAACACACTGAAGAGGGTCTGAGGAGGGAAAGGAAGGAAAGCAGAACACCTCCCTCCCCCTCCCCACAAACAGAAGGATGCCGACCTTCCAATGAACTCACTCCCCTACAGCTGGACGTGGCCACTCAGGCAAATGGCCAATGCCTGTGTTAAAGGAATAAGCTGAGGCTGCAGGATTTCAGGGAGGATGCCTCGCAGGTGGGATGTCATCCCGCGCCCCCCCCCAGCCAGGCTCTGTGGGTGGCACACATGGCACCTGGCTTCTGAGCCAGCCCCAGCCCAACTTTCTGCAGAAGGATGAAGAGGAGCCAGCAGGGGACATGGAGGGTGTTTTGCTGACTCTCAGCGGCAAGCCCCGAGGCTCCACCCAAGCAACAAAATCAGACTCCACACCCGGCCTGCCCAGGCTGCTGGGACGGAACGAAGGGCCAGGTGTGGGCCATCAAGGCACAGAACTCCAGAGACTCCGAGAGCGTACAACCCGGAAAGAAAATTTCTCCAGATATGGCTTCTCGGACTTTTCTATATTTCCAGATTGTTTGTGTTTTTTACTTTGTGGGGAAAAAAGGTAACATTCCATATTAAAAACCTATGTTGGGTTGGCCTGAAACTCAAAGCACATAGTCTATAGACCTGCCTGGTCCTGCCATCAACACTCCATGTCATGTTGAACAAACCACCATCTCTTGGGCCTCAGTTTCCCCAGTATGCAATAGGTGGGGTTTCCTTCCTGTTCTGACAGTCTCCACATGTCTAGTCAGTGCCATCGTTAGAGTAGTAGAATTATAGATGCCGTTGCCATTTGCTGGTCATTTCCCTAGTTTCAACACTTAGAAGTTTCTCTAGTTGGGTATACTGGCATTAACTCATAGTCCCAGCTACTCAGGAAGCTGAGGCAGGAGGATCGCTGAAGCCTAGGAGTCAGCCTGGGCAACAGAGAATGACCCAGGATTAAAAAATTTTTGCCTTAGCACTTCTTAAAGGAGGGCACAATAATGATATGATCACAACCTGTTTTATATAATATTTTCATTTGGAGGAAAGGCAGCCATTAGAAAATCACCTTTGCTCCTCCCCAGAAGAAGCAAGTCCCATCGCTCCAGTAACACAAAAG
Source organism: Hystrix cristata (assembly GCA_004026905.1). Lineage (NCBI taxonomy): Eukaryota > Metazoa > Chordata > Mammalia > Rodentia > Hystricidae > Hystrix > Hystrix cristata. Next base: position 21,858 of record PVJO010008313.1, on the reverse strand, counting down.
GAAAGACTAGAATAGAAAGACCCAACGCTTCGGCAGCCCCTCTGTCCGTCACCTGTATCATTCTGATCCCACAAATCCAGAGCCTTGGAATTCCAGAAGGCCAGAGCTGATCCATCTCACAAAGACCACCTGAGAAAAGGAAAAAAGAAAAGAAAAGAAAAAGACCACCGGTACTCAGGCTCCTCCCCGACACAGCAGAGTGTCAGGACAGAGGAGAAAGGCAGAAGGAGCCTGAGACAACAGGGGCTGTAGAGGAGACAGGCGCCCCCACCTGAAGAGGTCCCAGACGCCCTTACAGTCCGGAACTTTGTAAATGACTGTGACTTTGTTTATTTAAAAACTGAAAGGTTAGTACAGAGAACTCCCATAAACCTTTCACCCAGCTCACCACTTACTTACATGTTGGCCCTGCTTTATTGACCGTTCTTTTCTCTCCCGTAAGTGCACATGTGCCTAGTGAGAGTAAGTCAAAGACAGCATTTGTCAATTCTTTGGTGTCTATTTCCTAAGACACCGAACCGTCCCCACCCCCCAAAAAAAGAACAATCCCTTCCATAACCATAATATAACGATCAAAATCAGGGAATGTAAGTTCCATATAATATGAACCCACAGGGCACATTCAGAGTTTTCCCCATCATACAAATAATTGACTATCACCCATCCCCAGCTCAGTAGAAGTGAGTATTTTTATCCATCACTCCTGTGCCCAGGCCCTCTCCCTCTTGAAACATGAATGAGGCCTTTACTGCTTTCATTCCGGCCCCTACCTCCCCCTCAGGGTCTCTGTCTGCTGACCTCTTCCCTCTAGCACACCCAGACCAGGTGGGCAGGGGGCTGCTGTCCGGAGAGACCCTGAAGCCCTCCTCCTCTGACCCAAGGGCACAGGGACACCTCGACCTCTCGGCCTCTGCATACCCAGCAGATGTGGAGGAGGAACCAGCAGAGCCCACAGGGCACACCCACCAACCCTCAGTAATGGCCACTGGCTGCCCTGTCCTCTGAGGGCAGGAGGGGCGCAGGACGCACGCGCTCCAGAGCATTTCATTTATGAGGAATCCCTGCGGGGACAAGGCAAGATGGAATGTCCGAGGACAGGAGCGGGTCCAGGCTGACCCTGCTTCTTCTGTGTTTTTCATTTTAGAAATTTCTGGAGCTGGGGATTTAACTCAGTGGTTAGAGTGCTTGCTTCATAAGCACAAGGTCTGGAGTTAGATCCCCGGCATCGAAAACCAAAAAAGAAATTTCTATAGAAACGTTCTACATCTGAGCGCTGGTTGCACGGGTGTGTACATGTGCAAAAATTTATCCTTCTGAACAGATGTTACTCTTTATTTCTCAGTTTTCGTATATGTGCTGCCGAAGTGAGCGCTGTATCTCGATAAATAATCAGATCTATGTAAATGATGTATAACTGTGTGTGTGTGATGCGCATGTGGAATCAAGAATTCATAGTTCAAATACAGTATAGTGGAGAAAGCTGTGATCTCTGAGTTGAAGAAGTGCTGCTGATTTTGTCCCACCTTGCGGGGTAGCTCACACCCGGGACTTTGTAGACCCTTCATAAATACTATTCAGTAAGCAGGTAAATTAATTTAATGCTGTGATTACGTTTCTTAACATGAAAAGATGGTCGATATCTTCCTAAAGGGGATAAACAGATGATAAAATAGCAGGCAAGAATGATCTCATGTTTTGTAAAATTTATGTTCTTTTTAATATCTGGCCTGGAAGGAAATATCAACATCCTAATAAAGATTTGCTTGAGTGGAAAAATAAAGAATTTCTTTTTTTTTTTTTTTGGTGCTGGGGCTCGAACTCAGGGCCTTGTGTTCCTGAGGTGAGCACTCTAACCACTGAGCTAAATCCCCAGCCCGAGAATTTCTTTTTATCTTTTGTACTTAAAAATATTTTTCACAACCAATAGGAACAGTCTGGGTGAAAAAAGAAAGTATCTTTTTAAAAAGAAAAAAATTTTCTTTTTTAAATTATCAATAAAAATGTCCACGGAAGCAGTGCTGGGCCTGGAGCCCCCAAGGACTGATTTGGAGTCTCTGAGGAGGGGTGAGAGACTACCGCGTGTCCCAAACTTATCTGACCCGACACCCTTTGAAGAAATGACAACCCAGAGAGAAAAACCCAGAAAAAGCCAAGTCCCCACACATCAGCCTGGAGCTGCCAGGTCCAAATCTGTCTGACACGCGACGGAGCAAGCCTTCTGCAGAAGCTAAGGCTGTTGGCCTCTTGGAAAGGCTGTGAACCGACTTCAGTTGGTACTGGAGCATCTCACGGAGCTGGTGCTGAGAAAGAGGTCAGACTTAGTTACCTTCAGCCCTCCAGGGTTGCCAGGATCTTCACCCCAAGGAAGCTGCTGCCCCAAGCCTTCCCCACAGGACTCTTGAGGTGGGATTGAGCACACACGGATTCCTCTGCTCTCTAAGCTCCCGCCCAGCGAGTCAGAGACAGAGAGTCAAGCTCTGGGGCTGCCACCTCAGTGCCTGGAAGGAATCCCAGGCCGGGCATGTCAGAACCCAAGTGTGTGCGGACTCAATGGGTCCCGGAGAGCTGCCGAAGCTGCAGCTGCTCAGCTCACGTGGGAAGGCTCCTGCTGAGGGATGGAGACTGCGGGATCTTGCGGCAAGAAGGGAACTTTAAGACTCCCTCCACTCTCCAACTGCGAAGATGCCCCTCCCAAGCACCCCCCTTTGCGGGCCTCCCACCTCTCCCCAGCCCCACCACCTTCCAGGCACCCTGCTGCGGCCTCCTCGAATGGCTCTCCAGAAAGCTCTTCTTTATGCTGAACCGTGGTTTCTGCCTTTCACCCTGGTCTGCCCTCTAGGACCACACAAGAAAGTCACCCCCTTGAAATCTTTCACGAGTAGATGTTTCTCTTTCATTAAAATAACCACGGTAATAGCTACCATTAAAGTGGTATTTACTGGTGCTAGACACTTTACATGCCTGATCTCATTCAACCTTCACAATGGTCCCATGACATAAAGATTACTGCTGTCCCCATTTTATAGATGCAAATCCTAAATCTTAGGAGAAATGAAGAAACTTACCTGAGATTGCTTAGCTAGTAAGGGGCAGAGCTGAGACATGGAATGCAGACTTTCCATGTTCTGAAATCCCTTCTGGTTGCCACTGCACTCTGCTACCTCCTGTACACATACACACACACACACACACACACACACACACACACACGCACGAGGCAAACTCCCCACAGCTATCCTTCTCAGTAATATCCACACTGGAAATTCTGCAGTGTAGCCATAAAAATTCCCACATGGTTCTGGGTAGCAGAAAGTCCTCCTAAGCAGTTCTTCTAAGCCCTCCTCTGCATGCCCACCGTGCTCCACTATCAGCACCTCCTAACCTTTAGTTTCAGCTCCCTAAGTGGCTCTCCAAATACTCCTGCTGTGGAGCACCTGGGCATTCATCTGTCCCTCACGGCACATGCCTCTGGGGGGCCCATTAACCGGGGTGCCCCTCGAACCGCCACCTCAGGCACGCAGTCCAGGCTTGGCTTGTGTTCTTACTTGCCTGGTTTGGCACAAGGACTGGTACCATGAGAGAGAGTCCCCCAAACTCGTTGTGAGTGAAGAGAATCATTCTCCGAAAGCCTAGGGGGAACTCTGGGAAAAAGAAGCTTCCTCCAATCCCTGGATTAGCGAATGCGAAGATGTAAACCTGGAGGTATGAGGCCATTCTGTCGGCTTCCTATGGCTGTAGCAGTAGATGACTCAGATGTGTGGTTTGAAACAATGTAAGTTTACTGTCCCACAGCTCTGGAGGTCAGACGTCTTATACCAAACTGGGGCAAGGCCAAGTTCCTTCTGCAAGCCCTACCGGTGCTGTGGTTCAGATGAGGGGCTGGCACAGGCCGATGGCACTCAGCTCATGGTGCTATGCGGAGGCGGGGCCTAGTTGGAACTTTCCGTCCACATGGAGCTGTGCCTTTGAAAAGGGTATTGGGACCTTGCCCATTCTCTTCCTCTCCTTGCTTCCTGGTCACCATGAGGTGAGCAGCTTACTGTACCAAGGACTTCCTCCCAGAATGTTCTGCTTCACCACAGGCCCAAAGGCAATAGAGCCAAACGACCAAGGGCTGAAACCTCTGAAACCATGAGCCAAAATAAACATTTCTTCCTTGGAAGGTGATGGTCTCAGGTATTTTGTCACAGTAACAGAAATCTAATACAATGGAAGACTCTATTTTTTTGATTTCCCCAGCTTTTAGAGGCCACCTACCTCCTATGGTTCATGACTCCTTCCACCATCTTCAAAGTCGCCAGGCCGTCTGTGTTTCTCACCTCCGTTTCTGTGATTACACATCCTTCTTTTACTCTGACACTCCAGCCCCCCAGTAAGGATCTTGTATTTACACTGGGTTTGTCTGGATGACCCGTGATAATCTTTTCATCTCAAGATCCTCAACTGAATCACTTTCGCCCTGGAAGATAACATGCTTGTGTGTTGGGCTTTAGGACATGGACACCTCTGGGTCCATTATTCAGCTTACCACACCCGTCCATGGGGTAGAAACTCGTCAGGCAGGGAGAAAGAGCAGAGCTGAGGGTCTAGCTCCCTTAGAGGGGAAACCGTGATTGTGGATTGCATGCACCAGTGAATCCCCTCTTTGTTTAAGCTAAATTGACCTCAGTCTCTATCATTTACAACCCAATTAATTCTGTGTAAGCAATGGTCAGGATTTCCCTGGTCAGACTTGGCTTTTCGAAGGCAGGTTCTCGGCCACAATGACTGTAACTTCAAAACTGACACCTATACCACAAACATACACACACACACACACACACACACACACACACAAGTTTAAAGAGCAACAGGTGTAAACAGAAAAGCTGAGATTGTCCTGGAAACTTAAGTCTTCTAGGGAAGGACAGTACAAAACGCACTGCCCTGGAGGGGCAGGAGACGTGGGTTTAATCTGAGCCCTGGTGGGAGACATCCCAGGAAACCCCATACTGCTTTGGTCTTCCCCATCTTCATCCATACAAAGGATTTCCTGGCTGGGCACTAGGTCTGTGTCCCACGCTAACTTTCTAGAATGTTCACAGAGACTTCAGTGCTGGCAATACCCTGTTGCTCTGTGTTTCTATCATACACAGAGGCACCACACCAAAAATTAATGAGAAACCTGAGCTTTGGAGGCCCATAATCAATCAGAAGCAAGCGCCCTCTCCCCCATCTTCTTCTCACGCAGCTTTTGGCAAGAGAATAATGACGATAGAGAAAGCCAAGAAGGGAAGGGAAGGAAGCAGCTCTCTGCTCCAGCTGCTGAATATACACACATACCACAGAGTCCATCTGCCATGTACCCACATGTATCCTTGACTAATTCACAGTTCAAGCAAGAGAATACTCAACATTTACTTGATAGGTTTCTGTATTTTTAGAATTTTTTCCATAACAATTTATGGGCTGTTAGGAATAAAATTTTGTAGGGTTTTTTTGTTTTTGTTTTTGTTTTTGGTGCTGGGGATTGAACTCAGGTCCTTGTGCTTGCAAGGCAAGCGCTTTAACCACTGAGCTAAATTCCCAGCCCATTTTTTTTTTTTTACTTCTTTTTTTGAATGCAAGCCGTAAGGTGACCACAGCTCTAAGGATCTTGGGAGAGGTCAGTACAGAACGCTGGGAGAGCCATGGCGCAGGCACATCCCAGCAGAAGGCAGGCCCAGCCCATCCCTCGACTTCCAGCACCTGCCAGGAAGATGCGTCCCATGGGAGAAGTCAGCGCCATTTCAAGTCCGTTCGTACTGTAAGAGGCAGCAGAGCTTTGACCGTCACCCTCCTGGGACGGTAATTCTCCCTGTTGGACCGTAGGTGACTGCAAAACGAAACCGCTGGGATCAGAAATCAGTAAGAGCTGTGCAGGTGGACACAGGGGTGGTGGAGAGCTGGTGACTTTTTTTCTGAAACTGGGCACAGGTTACACGAATGTGCTCACTTTGTGAAAGCTCATGGAGCTGTCCACCTATCACGTGTGCACTTTTCTGTATGTATGTTTTTCTTCAATAAAACACATACATTATAAAAGGGATAGGAAGAGAATGGGTATGAGGAGCAACAAAGGAAGCTTGGATGTGAATTGATCGTTGGTGAGCCAGAGAATGGAGGGTTCACCGTACCTGGCACACCTGTGTATACGTTTAAAATCCCCCAGACTAGAAGTTTAAAATAAGAGCTCTCCTAGCTATGAAACACTGTCGTTTGAAGAGTTCCTCTAACTGTGCAAGGATGCAGAAGAAAGAACAAGGGAAAGTCGCAGCTGCCCTCTTCCTGAAGTCAAGTGTCCCATGGAAGGAAAGGAAACTAACCCAACATGGCTAAAACAGAGCTATTATAAGACAAGAAAAAATATTTCGTCTTGGACACAGTTATTTTGTTTGGTCCAAATTTCAGATATCACTGAATATATCCATGTCTGACAGAGGAAATGAACTGAGTGTTTGAGATATGGCTGTTTATTTAGGTTATCCGTAAGAATGTTAGCAAGGGCTGGTGTTGGACGGGTCCTCAGCTGTCACGGCCTGTGTGTGGCTACCTCCCTTGCCCTGACATGAGCTTGGCCAGTTCAACTGCCGGCAGGAAGCTGGGGAAAGGGCAAGTTGGTGAGGACCCTCCGGGGTTTGGCTTGACCTTCAGACAGTGTTTGCAATGTCACCCTCGCCCTGGAAGACATTGTGAAACACCGCTGCGGAGTGGCTGGATCTTACTTACTCCCTAAGTAAGTACTGAATGCTGGCTGCTCCTCGCTCGGTACCATTCTAAGGGCTGAGGGAGAGCAGCGCCCAAACCCGACAGAAATCCCTGCCCTCAGTGAGCTTCTAGGGTTCTGTAATTCACGCAACAGGCTTAAAGAAGTCCAAAAAATGTACACTGTGGTCAGGTATACGTTACATAAAACTTTCCATTTAACCGTTTAGAGTGTATAGTTTAATACTGTTAGGTATATTAACATTGTCAGCTGGGCATGGTGACTCACATCTGTGAGCCCAGCACTCTGAGAGGCCGAAGCAGGAGAAACCCAAGTTCAACCCCACCCTGGGCAATTTAATGATTTAGCAAGACCCTGTCTCTTAATAAGTAAATAAATAAATAAAAAGGGTTAGAAATGTAGCTCAGTGCAAAGACCTGAGTACCACCACCAAAAAATAAAAAGTATATTTGCATTGTTGTGAAACAGATTGTGTTAGCTTTTCATTACTGTAACAAAATGCCTGACACAAATCAATTTAAAGCAGGCAAAGTTTATTTTGGCTCATGGTTTCAGCCCATGGTCGGCAGGCTCCATTGATTTAGGGCCATGGGAGAGACAGAAATGTCATGGCGGAAGAGTATGTACGTGTCGGGGGGGGGTCTGCCCATCTCACAGCAGCCAGGAAACAGCCAGAGACCAAGGACAAAACATACCCTTTGGAGGCAGACTGGCAGTGATCTACTTCTTCCCTCTCAGCCCTATGTCGTGATAGCCTATTCCACTCTGAGCTCGATGGTACTCTCAGGATTCTGTTGCCTCTCTACAACCTCTGAACAAGGTTGCATGGGGACCCAACCTTCAGCATAGGAGTCTTTGGGGGGACACTTCATATTTGAACCATAGCACATGTCTCCAGAACTTTATCACCTTACAGAAATGCTACTTGTTAAATAACAGCTCCCCTTGTCCCACTCCCAGCCCCTGGGGACCACCATTCTACTTTCTGTAGCTATGCGTTTGACGTCTCCGTAGAATCACATAGTATTTATCTTCCTGTGACTGACTTGCTTCACATAGCGTAACATCGTCAAGGTCTATCCGTGCTACAGCAATGTCGCAATGTCCTCCCTCTTTAAGGCTGAAGAATATTCCACTGGATACACACAGTACATTCTGTTTACCCATTCGTCTGTTGATAGATAAATAGTTGGGTTGCTTTCACTGTGGGCGATTTTGAATCATACATCTATGAACATAGGTATACAAATATCTTCTCAAGACCCTGCTTTCAATTCTTTTTTTTTTTTTTTTGCTTTCAGTTCTTTTGAGAATATACCAGAAGCAGAACTGCTGGATTATGTGACATCCCTGTTTTTAATTTTTTGAAGAACTGCCATATTAGTTTCCATGGTGGTTACATTCCCATGAACAGTGCACAAGAGTTTCCACTTTCTCTGTATCCTTGCCAGCTCTTGTTTCTTTTCCAACAGTACGCATCCTAACAGGTGGGAGGTAAAGACTATTTTTAATAAAATTACCTGCACCAGCTTAAGTATAGACCAGCAGGCAACGGAAAAGGTAGGTAAAATATGCTCAGCTCAAACTCAGCATTGTGCAGACATGTAAATGGAGACGTCTGCGTAACGACCTTGTTTGAGTCCCATGAGGGACTGATGGAGGTGGTATAGCATCCTAGCCAGCAAACTTTTTCCCTAAAAGGACACACAGTAAAGTATTAGTCCCTAACACTGTTGCCAACTATAGAGTCTCTGCTGCAACTCCACAACTCCACCATTGTGGTGTGAAAGTGACCACAGGCAATACGTACAAGCAAACGGGCACAGCTGTATGCCAACAAAATGGTATTCACATGAGCAGGCGGTGGACTGCCATCGCTAATCCGTGTTCTAAACCAAGAAGGTGCAATGCGAGCAACTGTGAGATTGCGCCTCGCCATCCCCCCATTTCTGGTAAGAGCACCCCGATTTCCTTTTGATGAGTTGCTTGTCTTCCCAGGGTGCGATTGTGGCAGAAATGCCAGGCAAGGCGCCCCACCCAGCTCTGGCCGTGACTCAGCCCGGCTGTTCTTCCTTGAGACTTATCTTGAGGCAGGCACAGGACTGTTGGTGTTGATCAAACCTGTTTCCTTGGTGACCGTTGACAGGTCCCTCCTACCTGGATTCCCAAGGCTGCACAGTTCCCAGCCCTCTCTAAGCCAATGTCTCAACTCTTCCTTCTGTTCTGTAAGAAACCCCTCATCTTTCCAGTAAATTTCCTCCTGCTTAACTACCCAGAGTTCATTTCCTTTGTAACTAAAGAATCCTGAGTGGTTATTGGCTTTTAAAGAAAGATGTGCTACATAATTTCTTTAGCCAAAAGCCCTGAGGACAAAAGTAGTACCGATTTCTTAAAATGCAAATTATCCAGCTGTTAATGGGCATCTTGGATTCACCAGCTGAAATCCTACTTTCCACCTGGATCTTAGTTCAACGTGTGGATGTTCTGCTCTCTCTGGGCCTCAGTTTCTCCATCTACAGTGTGAGGGGAGGGTTCTGGAGGTGACTCGGTTTCCATCCAGCACCAATGTTGAGTGCCAGGCAAAGATTCGAGGGGACAGAGTTGCTGTGCACCAGAAAGGACCTTAGCTGAGCCTTTCAGACCGGACGGGCTTTGAGCAGAAAGAGGAAAGAAAATCACCTGTGCTCCGGAGGCCAGCTCCGCGGCTCCATCCCCTCCCTGCCACCTCAGAAGATGAGTGGAACAAACCTCGCCGCCAACACTCAGGGGTGTCTGGTCCAGATCCACTGGCGACATTATTTGTTCCATTGCGCTTCTCTTAGGTGTTTCCTATTACTGACCGCAGGGAGCAGGGCGTGAACAGCTCTGAGCTTTTAACTAGAATTTCAGAGTCTTGCTGAATGAGCTCCTTTTCTGCCCGCTGCAGCTGTCTAAGCACACGAGGTGACCCCTGGGGTCCTCCTGGCCTTCCCTGAGGCTCGGGTGCTGTGGTGCAGGCCCCGGTCCGCTCCAGCACAGCCTGTTCCAGTGACTGACCGGCCTGCACCACAGGGATGGCAGGTGGGGTGGCACAGGGAGCGGGGAGTGGCCCTCTCTCCCTTCTGCTTTCTAAATGTTGTCTGTTCCCAGAGCCGCACATTGCCTCCTATACGCCCAAACCACCTGTGGGACTGGTTATCCTTGGCACACACAGCTCTTTATTTGCTGTTTGTGTTTGCTTGTTGGCAGTTGAATAGGTCTCTGTGGTCCAACTCTGGGGACAGCTTGAGGCGAAACGAGACTGGCAGAGGCTCGCATGGGTGCTGCGCTCCTCTCCTATCCTTGCCCCCAACCCAGACCCTTGTGCTCCCTGCTAATAACAAACACCAACCTTCCTCTTCTCCTCCTTCAGGGTCTCGCTCTTTATTTTTTCAGACTGGCTTATGTGAGAAGCAGTCACCTTGAGGAGTGAGATTTTGATAAAGTTCTTCTGTCTTACTAGGAGTCCTCTAGAGATGAACTACACTAATGGGGAAGGAAGAACGATGGCTGGGAATTTCAGACACTGTGACAAGTTTGGAGAGCAGGTCGAAGGTGTCGCCCCTTTGTTCTCCCTGGAGTCCTTCGGCTTCACAAACGCCTGATAAAACTCACTCACTCATTTTTCTCTGCAGCGCACACTGTGGGGCGCCAGCCTCGCAGAAACGAGACGAGTTCTCAGTCTCAGCTCAGCAATGCACATGCTCTGCCGCCCTCTTTGCGGGCAGCCTCCGTTGGCCTGCGTGAAGGGCTGTGCTGAGTTACCATCTCCGGGCTCGCTACTTATGGGAGTTGGGGGGGTGGTTCACGGCTGAAATGTTCTTGACTTTTGAACAAGCACTCAAAAAAGCAGACCCCTGGAGGGTTCCCGAACTATCACACTCTGCTTGTCTGCTAGCCGGAGCAGCTTTCATGGAGGGAGGGCACTTTGCAACCAGGAACAGGACATCATTGCTCTGACTCCATTCAGTGTTTGTTCTACACATAATTTTGAGCACCTACAAGGCGTCAGCTCGCTGTGTGGAAACAGCATGAATGAGCTAAGGATTTTAGAGAGTGGGCTGGAAAAAAATAATAATGTCTTCAGAAGGATCCACAAGTTCCTCGAGGATAGGATTTAAACTGAAAGGTGAAACTGAATAGAAAGGTGAGGTGAGGGTCTCCACTCCCATTTTACAGAGGAATCTTGTGGCCAGCAACTTGTTCAAGTTACACAGCTGGCTAGAAGAAGGCCAGGGCCCAAGCGCCTGAGGGAGAGAGAGGAAAACATTTTATTATTTATTTCTCTGCAGCGCTGGAGATTGAACCAGGGCCTTGTATATGCTGGGCGAGTGCTCTATCTCCAGGCTACCTTCCTGATCCAGTGCCCGTTCCAGACTGCATGGCAGAGACGCCCTTGAGCATGTGGTGTTCAAGATGAGCATTTAATGATAAGAAGCAGCCAACTTTGGGAAGGTGTAGATGTGGCTTAAGCAAAGGCCCCGAGGCACAAACCAACTAGGCCAGTGAGGGACGTATTTGGGGATCACAAATAACGCCAATGTGTTTGGAACTGATCCGGGGTGGTAGTAGACTAGGAGGTTGGAGGGGAACACGGGGTGAATCGGGAGAAGTTTTATGGATTTTGAGTATAATAAAAACCTTTGAAGCGTGTTTTAAAATGATCATGCTGGGGTGGAAAAGAAAACGATCATGCTCGCCGTGGTTCTACTGTCCCCTGGACCCCTACCTCGCCAGGGCACCGTTCACGTGTACCTGGAGCTCTTGGAAGTGTGCAAGGGGGAGCAGCTCTACCGCCCTCCCTAGAGCCCACGTGCCTCCAGGCTCTGAGAACTTGGGGTGCCAGGAGTCTTCCTCAGAGCTCTCGATGGTGTCAGTCATGTGTCATCGTGGAGAAGCCAGAGAGGAGTGCCGGGCCCGGGGATCCGCTCTGATCTCTGCCATGCTCCCTTCTCCCCGCTCTCTGGGAGGCCGAGCCACGGAGGCAGACGCTCCCTCATGCCTCCTTCCAAGCTGACGCCCCCTAAGCCTTTAAGTGGTTTGTAACTCCATCATCTCAGTGCCCCTGCAAGGGAGCTGTGCAGATTAAGCGATTCTGGATCCAGGCGCTGAGGAATTCAGGGCCTCTCAGGTTTCTTGGCATGAGTTCCAAGTGCATGTAGAGACTCTTCTTGAGAACAAGTGAAACTAATTCCTTGCAGGGGCAGAAAAAGGCATGCTTTCGGCAAGAACGTGCTGAGATGTTATCTCAGGAGACCCGCTGGGGAGCCCTGGGAGGGAAGGCAGGAGTGGTTAACTCAGGTGGGAGAATGCATGGGGCAGGCCGTCAGCCGCAACCTGCAAAGGGTAACATCTGATGCCCCTTCCCACTCCCCTAAGTGGGCATCTTGGAAATTAAAAGCCTGCCCAACCCTCCTTTTTCATGGATGAAAAGACCGAGTACCAAGTACCCGAAGGTGAGGACTTCCAGTGTGGCCGGGAGAGGAGGCGGCCTTCTCCTGCACCCCAGGACAAAGGGGAAATCAGTGCACCAGGAAGAATGTTTGGCGACACCCTTCGATGACTCAACACACATGCTTTCCCCGACCCACTTCCGGGAAATGCCTTGCAGAATGCCTGGTGCAGGGGTAGAGAGATGCACGTACATGGCGCTCTTCGCGGCGTGCATCATCTGTGCAGGATGCCTCAAGAGGCAGCACGGGGTCGTCGGTTTGCCAGAGGCCCGCATTACACCGGTCCCTTCACATAACGAAGTACTGCGCAGTCCTGGCAGGAACGAAGCAAAGACAGCTCACTGCTGTGTAAAGAGTGTGAGTGGCATTCCAAATCTAAAACCAGAAGGTATAATAGAATCCCATCTGTGTAACAATAACTCTATCTCGAGATAGATACAGATGCTTATATATTATTGTTGTGGCATGATATATATTTCCAGAAAGGTACGCAAGGAATACTAGCAGCCAGTTTACCTCATTTATAAGCAGCCTTCTTCACCGCTGGGACTTTTTTGTTTGGTTGTTTTTACCATATGTGTAATACTTTCATTACGAAAAGAAAACCGGGGGTTGCTTGGCTGGGAAAGTGTGATTTTCCGGGTTTCGTGGGGCCGGCACGAGAAGAGAGCCTCCGGCTTCTCTCTTTCCACTTTCGCGCCCGGCCTGCTCCGTGAGGGCTCTGCCTTCAGCCCCGGGCCGTAGGTCTGCGCCCTGCCTGAGACTCAGTTTCTCCTTGCAGCGGTGCGTGGGTGGCCGCAGAGCTGGGGAGCACGGACGGCCCCAGGGGCTCCCATTCCTTAGGTCAGGGTTCCCCCTGCTGGTCTCGGCAGGTAGCGCTGCTAAGCCTCCGAGGAAGCCGGTCTCGGCGGGGGGACTTCCGGGAAGCCCAGAGGCGTCCGGTCGGTCTGCAGCGGAAGGGTCTACGGAAGCTAGAGCTCCTCCAGTGGATGAGAGAGTCCCCTACGGGGAACTATCTCGCCACCTGTTCGGTTTTTTTTGAATGAACAAATGAGCTGAGTTTTGCATCTAACTTCCCTTTACAAACATGAACATGTTTTTGTTTTAGCTTTGGTTGGTTTTGCACTGCTGTAAAATATACCGACTTGCAGAGACCCTGTAAATCAAGGGGTGCTTGAACTTAGCTTTGTCCAGAACGATACAAAGAGCTGTTCACCGTCTTGTCAAATCCGGTTGCCAGTGCCACGTGTGTGGGGGTCATCTGCCCAGCTTGCTGTATCCATCTGCATTTGTAGCCATGTCCCTTGGCAAACATGTGACAAAAGGGATCCGAGACTTCTTACACAGGGAGAGCATTACTAAATTAGCAGGGATATGAAGTGCAGCCATTTCGTGTAATTTCACTTATAAAAGTTGTTTAAAATACGCAACATTTCCATGCTCTATGTTTTAAACTTTGGTAGCACAACAATAAGAAAGCTGTGTTGCGAAAAATTACACAGCCCCCGCCGCGAGTGTGTGCATGGGCTGTCTGCTAAGCAAAACCTCCTCCTCGCTGGCGGCTTGCTCTGTTCTTCCCCGTAGCTGAGCCAGGGGCCCCAGTCTTCGCTGTGCATCAGAATCCCCTGGGAATTTGTAGAACGGCAGGTGCCCAGTCCCCTCCCTCACTGAGTGTATCAGAATGAAGCAGGATGCCAGAAAACTCCACTATTAAAACCTTACAGTAGGCGGGCTTTCCACGGGAGCAGAAGTTGGGGTAGGTGTGAACTCCCCTCTCTCATTCCTGGTGACCAGCAAAGTCGGGATTCAGTTGTCCTTCCATTAACTCTCCCCTGGAATGGTTTTAACAAGCTTTTCCTATGGCCCCGCTGAGTTGTGGGCAGAGCAGCAAGTAGACTATATTGGGCAGATCTGGCGGAGAAGCCCTGACCTGTGCTGGGCTGCAGTCTGAGCGCTGACATTCACTCTGTGGGGGGCGGGGGGGCTTGGGGTACCGTTACTAGACACGACGAAGAAAGACAGGAGACAACCAGCTACATTTGAAGTTCAGATACCTAATAAATAGTTTTTTTAGTAGAAGTATGTCCTAAACATTGCACAGGACATATTTATACCGAATTAGTTTGTTCCTTCTCTGAAATTCGAAGTTCACTCCGAGTTTTATCTAGCAGTCCTCCTGGAGGGAATGTTTTCTGCTGAGTTTCCCCATCTGGCAAATGAGATGATCTCTGTGGGTGCTTGTGCTTGGTCGCTGCGAGACAGGCCTCCGTAGCTCGGGGAGCCTTTCTCTCCAGCCACACCAGGGGGCGCGCTGACCCTACTCCGCTTCCTGGGTCGGCGCCCGAGCCGGGAAGCTGCTGGTCCCACCGGCTCCCAGGGGCCGTCTGGAAACCAGGTTGTAAGCCTGGGCGGACTGGTCCAGGGTTGCCTGCCCCGAGGCCGAGCTATTCGGACAGGGAGAGAGGGAGACTTGAGAGTCTCTAAACAGGACCGTCTCATCCAGCTGCCCATCTGCCACTATTTAGAAGAGGGGACTGAGTGAACCCGTGGAGGGCGAGGCCCCGGCCCTGGCTCAGAGCCCTGTCCTGTACGCTAGATTCCTGACCTTGCCCAGGGCCCCTTTGCCTCCTTAGACCAGCCTTAGTTTCCTGTTTCCAGTTAGATGTGTTTAATCCTTGAAGTTTTCTGCCCAAACCAAGGCAGACGCCAGCCAGCCCCAAGCAGCCTAACAACGGAGACTCTTGTGTTCCTTCACAAAGCGAACGTGGTCTTCAAGGAGAAAACACCACAGAGAGGGCCGGGATTGAAGACCAGGCTGGGAAAGAGGGAGCCCTTCACACTAGGTTGGGAGTGGCGGGTGGTGACGGTGATCATGATTTACTGGCTTACTCGAGGCTGGACACAACCACCTGTTAGGCAGGGAGCATTATTCTCAGGATGTTCACAGATCAGGATGCGAGCGAGGGGTGCGACTCTTTCTGATTGCAGCTGCTGGGAGGGAGGGCAGCGCCCGGGCTCTGGCTCCTTTCACCAGGGTGCCTCTGGCTTCCTTGAGAGCTGGCCGATGGTGCTGGGGTCCTGGATGGGCTTTGGGTGAAGAGGAATTACTGAAGAGAAGGCCAGCCTCTACTGGCCAGGCTGCTAATTTTAGGAGAGTTGCCCATCTGGCATTCATTAATACTGAATACATTATAATTCGGTTCTCCTTTGGACTCTGATTATCAAGAACCAAGACTGCTTCCTTTATAGAGAAACGGAGCGGGGGCAGGCCCAAAGCCTGCACAGCATTGTGTTTCCATTGCCTTTGTCTTTTTATTGTACTTATCTTTAAGGTCTGTCTCTGTTGATGGTAAATGAAGTTGACCTTCCAGCTAAGATAATGGCACAATTTCCTTTGACTGTCAAGGGGTGTGTGTGTGTGTGTGTGTGTGTGTGTGTGTGTGTGTGTGTGTTGGTTTTGTTTTTTAAGTGACTAGCTTTAAAGGGAGGGAAGGACAGATGAAGGATGTGGAAACGAACACTGCCCTAGGGATTTTGGGTCTTAGGAGGATGTGCAGTCCTGCTCCACCCTCCCAGGCCCAGACTGATCATGCTGCCTGTCTCTTTGGTGCTGGCTCTTCCTTGAAAAGTCTAAGCTCCCCCTGGGGAACATCAAGATATGGGGGTGAAAATTCCAGCACCCCTCCTCACTGCCTCATTAAGACCAAGTCACCCAACCTCGCTGAACGTCGCTTAGCCGGGGGAGGAGCTGACGTGGTCGGTGTGCCTGCCCTGGGCTGACCAGGACACAGGACAGCATCCTTCATCCAGGGGGCCAAGATCGTATCTCCCGCCCTACCTGGAGCAGCTCCAGTCTGCATCTTTCCCATGACTCTATCCTGCTTGGTTTCCCGTTACTATCTGAGGTACTGTTGAGTGAATTAAAGGTTGGCGTGTGCACTATCTGCCAAGCCAGAATGAAAACCCCAGGGAAGCGAGGCTCTGCCCGCCTTCCTCGGCAGTCCGTGGGCTGGTAGTGCCCAACACTGCAGGTGGAGTAAGGGAACCAGACAGTGCTGCATTTACCTCCATCCATCCATCTCTCTGCCCACAGCTACAGATCATGAGACTCCCATTCTGGGCTTGCTTTCTTCATGTGGACAGGACCTAACAGGCCAGTCCCTCCTTCTCCTCCCACTCCCTTTATGTACAAATACCAGATGGTGGGTTTTTTGTTTGTTTTGTTTTTTGGTGATTGTATTATTTTAGTAATCTTAAAGTCATTCAAAATAAGATGGGGGGGAAATGATTTCTCACCTTGACATCTAAAGACCCTGCTATGTGGCCCACTGCAACTCAGCACATTTTTGGCCCAGTTTCTCCATTTTGAAGGGGTCTCTCACCACATCTGCCTGAAATGTCATGCTGGTGTAACAAGTTTTGGAAGAGGACCAAGAGATGGAGGGTGTGGAGAGAGGGGAGAAGGGATGAAAAAGGAACTAAGATGTGTTATGCACATGTATGAGCGCCACGTGATGAATGAAATCGTGTACTATACACAAACACTAGTAAAAACTTTTAGTAAGAAGGTGGTTCACAGACTTCCGATGAGCTAGAACTGCAAAGTCCAATAGAACTTTCTAGGAAGATATTCTGCATCTGCCGTGTTCCACCAATAGTGCACAGCTATCAAGTACTTGAAATAAGGCCTGTGTAACTAAGGAGCTGAATTTTAATTTTAAATTCAGTCACACATAGGTGGTGGCTACCAGATAGGACTGTGGGATTCTAGGATAATACTAGGGATGTGATGTATCTAGTATAGGTAACATAAAAGTAATTCTAATGGATAACTGATATTATAACTATATAATAATGCTAGAATAATAATACTAGGATGCTGTTATACACACTCATGATCTCTTATACTCTCCCTCCATTGCACCTATAACGTCTTGCAGTTTACATTTAATCGTACAGCTATTTACTACCTCCTTTCCTGGAGCATATGCTCCAAAAGAACAAAGGCTTTGTCTGTTTTGCCACAACTGTGTCCACAGCGCCTGGCGTGGAACCTGGTATAGAACAGACATGTAAGTATTTATTGAATAAATGAGTGAATAAACAAATATGTGATTAATGAGATTAATAAAAGAAGATTGTTGCTTAGCTTGGTGCTAAAAATGAAGTGCGACGATGAAAATAGGTCAGGCCATAGGTCATTCTGTTAAAAAATGAGCTACATTAGTGCTCAGGGGAAGCCTCCATCCTCCGTGTGTTACAGTGTGTGCGGCTATGTGTACAGAAGCACTGCACTCACATGCGCCCATGTGTCCATGTGTCTGGGCAAGACTAAGACACATGCAAAATCACCCAGGAAGGCAGTTGCTAAGTCATTACTTTTTATTTTGAAAGATTTGTCAAACTCTTCACATCGTGGAGAGAGCTTGCATGATTAATAAGAAGCAGCTTTTTCATGAAATGCTTGGAGGTGAACAAGTTCTCAGCCTGTGAGATCCGACCATCCCATTGACTTTGAAGTTTCTCTTGATTAATAGAAGATGAAAGGGGGAAAGAAAAGGTGGAATATGCTAGAAACCTTATGACAGTCTTCTAAATATGAAAACACAAAAAACAAAAAACGATTCACCAGCTCCACTTTTACCGCTTTTCAACTTCCCACGCCTCGCTCTGGATTTTGGCTTTCCTGCTGGAAACAGCCTCCCAGCCCCTGGAGCCCCTGAGAAGAAGCCTGAAATCTCCAAAAGAAGTCAGGAGGGAAGAAGCCCTGTCGGACGAGTTCATCTACCCCGCAGAGGACTACGGGCCGTGGCTCCCGAAAGTTGGAACAAACAGTCTGATGTGCAAAGAAATTGCTCAGAAGAGCACAGGAGGAAGTGGCGAGGAGCTGGGTGGATGTGTCTACGCATCTTCATAAAGAGCCCCAGGATCTCTCTCAGTCACAGCCCCGGCAAACAAGACCTACTCTCGGCAGTTCTGGCTGGCGGGTTCGGCAGGGATCCCCCACCACCAGTCCTCTAGGCCCAAAAACATTCTTGCCAACATCTGTGGCTGTTACTCCCCTTTGCCTGCCTGCAGCCACCCGGGGAGAACCCCAGACAGGCCACACCCTGAAATAAAATGAACACCAAGTCTGATTGGGTGAATATTAGTTTCAGGCAGAATAAGAGAGAAAGTCTGAAGGTACAGTGTGTGTGAGGCAGACTAGAGTGGGTGAATTTCCACCACAGCCAGTAAGATGCGAATGGCAAGAGAAAAGCGACAGGCCTGTTAATGGGTGAGCAGAGGCTTCCGTAGTCAAGTTACAAGTAAGAGTGTCGTGACTTGGGTTACAATTTCCGTGTTTAGCACCGTTAATGTATTCATTTAAATCTATGTTAGCACCTTATCCCCAGGCAGAACAACAAACCATCCAAACATTTTAAACTTTGGGGGGAATAGGAAGGGAGGGGTCAAAGAGAAAATCCGGTTCTGCAGAAGGAGGCTGGATTTAGATCACAAGATCCTTGTCAATATCCTCTGCAAAGCAAGAAAAGAGACAGAATTAAAAATGAGGCGCTTGGGGCTGGGTGTTTAGCTCAGTGGTTAGAGTGTTTGCCTACCAAACACAAGGCCCTGAGTTTGATCCCCGGCACCAAAAAAAAAAAAAAATGAGGCGCTGTGTCCATGAAGATGCGCTTCCCAAGGAGTCGCCGGGTTCCCTCCCATCCACAGGAGCAGGGGGCCAGGGACTAAGGGGGAGCAGGGGGCCATCTCTAAGACACGCGGCCAAGTCACACTTCCTGTTTCCTCTCCGTAGGCTGCCTGTTCCCAAAATAGTGCTTGGCACACAGCAAGGGACAATGCTAGAGTCAGGAAAGGGAAAAAGTCCCTCAGATGGACCGAAATGCATCCAGAAGGTGCCCAAGAGATCAAGGTCCACCTAGACAGGGAGAGCAGACCAGGGACAGACAGGCCCCAAGAGGGCACAGACACCAGACAGCCAGAGAGCCCACCACCCACGACTGACGGGTCCAGACACTCACGCTCCTTGATGCCGAAGCAGCCGGCCCACTCCTCCAGGGCGATGTACTTGTCATTGTCAAGGTCACAGGTCTCAAAAAAGCGGGTGGTGCAGTGCTCCATGGGGATGAGGGGGGCACGCAGAGGGGCCAGCTCGGTGTGGGACAGGTACCTGTGGGGAAGGGGCAAGGTGGCAGTGAGCATGCGTGAGAAGCACCCCCAACACGAACGGGAGCAGAAGGCCAGTGAGTCTACCCCATGGCATGGAAAGAAAGGCACCAAGACTGCCTGGGTCTTCCCCTCTCTGCCACGGACCTCCCAAGCCCACCCACCTCATGGAAGGAACTCTACAATGTTTGAACTGGAGGGACCACTCCCCTTCTCTATACTGGTGGGGAAACTGAGGTCCAGGAAGGAGCCGGCCGAGACCCCTACAGCTCTGGTACAAGAGAATGAGGAGGAGGCTGCGATAGCCAGGCTGCAGCACGACCCCAGATGCACAGTCCCTGCAGCCCCGTCTAGAAGCCTTCCTCCAGGCCTGCGTGTCCCTGTGGGATCCAGCTGCTCAGCCTGAGTTCCAGATGTTCGCCTGTGATGACTTTCCCCAGTCAACCACAGTGAGTGGCTCAGGTGGATCCCAGCCACAGAAAGGGCCTGGGAGAAGAGCAGCCAAGAGCTTCCCAGAGCCCAGGAGAGCCCAGCCACCCCGGACGGCTGGCAGGGTGTGCAGGACTCCGCCCACGGGCTGGACCAAGAGTGAGCGCTGAGCATGCCAAGGAGCAGCGTCCCTGTGCACATGAGCAGGGCAGACCCTCCCGTCCTCTCTGGTGGCCTCTGCTTTGCATGAAGGAAAGTATGAAAAGGGCTCCAGAGTGTGGGGGGGTTGGCTTCCTCTGGAGCCAAGCAGGGCTCAAGAGGAGGCTGGAAGGTGGCAGCTCTGGAAGTCCTTACTAGAATAGCACTGGGCACCTAATCGACAGGGTATCCTTGTCCCCTGCCCGCCTGCCTATCCTCCGGGAACTCCAGGGCTCACTGCGGTCCCCGGGACTGGACCTCAGGACAGGGCTTAGACACTGCCGGAGCCCCATTCTGCTCCCAGGCTTTCTACTGAAGGGCCTGATCGCACAGGCTGCCCCAGCCCGGCCCCTGCGCCCCCGGAGTCTGGGCCTTCCTAACTTGCCTTCAACTATGTAATGTGTAAAAGCCCGACACTTGCAGACTTAAGGGTGTATTTTCCGTTCCACTGACTTCTACCTCTGGTGCGAGAGGGTCTCAGTGTTTCTTCCTCCCAGTCTGCATCCTTTCTCTGGATGCGCTTCCTTCTCCCCAGGCAAACTGCGGGCTCAGGGCCAGGCGTAGCACCTCCCGGGAGGCTTCCTGGCTGTGCCCAGTGAGCCAGCCTTGACCCCTGGCCGTCTGCTCCAGGGCCGAGGCAGAGTGAACTCTGGCTCTGAGGTCTGAGGTCCTACCCGTCAACGGGGTGCTGGTCCAGCTGGCCAAACTGCCAGTGCACTGGGAAGATGTACATGTTGTAGTTCTTCTCGAAGTCTCGGGCCAGCAGTTCCACAGGGTGGTCTCCGGCCTCCAAGCGCTTCTCATTCTCGTGGATCTTCTTCACCTGTGGGGCAGAGGCGCTAGTGACCGAGGGTCCCGGGGAGACGGTCCAGGCCAGTCCAGCCCGTCCCGTCCTGTAAAGCTGAGACAAACCCAGGAAGCAGCTTCATTCCCAGAAGTGAAGGCCCCGGATGCTCTCAAGGGCGCCCTCTAGAGCCACCACGTTGGAATCGCCCCGGGGTACGGTGAAGGCCGCTTCCTGGGCCATGCTCCAGAGACCCCGACTCAGGAGGACTAGAGCCAGGCCGAGGAATCTGCGTGCGATCGGCACTGCCAGGCGCTTGATGTGCGCACTATAGTGGGAGATCCACAGGCTCAGAAGGGAAAAGGAATAGGGTTGTTGGGGTCTCTGTGTCTATGGCCAAACTAAACGAAGTGAGCAGGTCTCGTTATTGCAGGACTTCTCGGAGTTTGAGACGTCACAGGGCACTAGGAGCCTCAGGAGGCTGCGAGGAGCAGGCTGCGCCCCAGCACCCAGGATGGACAAGCTCCTGGGATGGGGACGAGGGGTGCTGGCTTCCAGGTGGGCCCAGCACTAAGGACAGGGTCGGATCCCCGCTGGCCCAAGGCCGGCAGGGCCTGGCTGGAAAGGGCCCGCGTACTTTCAGCTTCTGCTTTTCCGTCAGAAGGTTGTTGTCCTCATCCCTCTCGTACAGGGTCACCAGGACGTTCTTGAGCCAGTCCCGCATGCGCAGGGGGAACTCGGTCAGCTCGGAGTCCAGGCAGGGCGGGATGTCTAGGGTCCAGAACACAGAGGAGATCAGCCCAGGCCCCGCTCACTCCGCCACTGCCCCTGGCCACTTCGAGTCACCTCGGTAGAGACCCCACACACACTCTGAGTCCATTTCTCCACAGGACAAGGAGGAAAAGAGACCGTGGGGAAGAATGCTTCAGAAGTGGCAAGGTGCGGTTCCACGGCTGCTGCTTCCAAGGCCTCAGTCTGACCGTCTGGGGACATGGCTCACCCCAGCAGCCCTGCACCCTTCCGGGCGACGGCCCTGGCTGCGATCCTTACAGCTGGTGACA
>PVJO010008312.1:0-76063 GCA_004026905.1 Hystrix cristata | reverse complement strand
CCCCCCCTTCGTGACGTTGGAGGCTTGAAAGTGTGCATTTAGGATTGGTCCTTTCTGCACGGGGTGATTGGGTGGTGGGTAACGCCCCTGGGTAAATTGGCGCCACGGACCTAATTGGGGACTCTAGTCAGGGGGAGGGGCCATTGTTTCAGCAGGAGACTCTGGCATAGAGACGGGGGAAGGGGGCTTAACCAGCGACGGCCATTTTGGCATCTGGGGAGGGTCATCCTAACACCCAGAACTTTCCCTGATGACAAATTCTGAAGCAGATTGCTCAGACTGTGTCTTCAGTAAGGCAAAGTAGGCAATTTACAGGTAAAAATTCTTGGGGCTGGGGATTTAGCTCAGTGGTAGAGCGCTTGCCTAGCAAGCCCAAGGCCCTGAGTTTGGTCCCCAGCTCCCCAAAAAGTAAAATAAAGGTAAAAATTCTCAGCCAGGTGCAGCGGTGCAGGCCTGTCATCCCAGCGCTCAGAGGACTGAGGCAGGAGGAGCAAGGGCTCAAGGCCGGCCTGGACTACACGGAGAGACCCTGTCCCAAAAAAAACAAAAACGGGTCAGGTGTGGCACCACGCACCGGTGATCCCAGCACTCGGGAGGCTGAGGCAGGAGGATCCTGTGAGTTTGAGGCCAGCCTGGGCTACAACATAGGGAGTTTGAGCCCAGCATGAACTACATAGTGAGACCCTGTCTCCAAAAAAACTAATTAATTAATTAAAAATAAATAATATGGGTGCCAGGCATGCTGCACACCTGTAATCCCAGCGCTCAAGAGGCTGAGGCAGGAGGATCGCCGCGAGTTCGAGGCCAGTTTGGGCTACATAGTGAGTTCGAGGCCAGCCTGGACTAGGGAAGGACGCACAAACCGCAGGTCCTACCAGCCGCCAGACGCTTTCCTCCGGCGATGTCCCTCCCGCGCCCTCTGTTGACAAAGCGCAGTACTGCGCTCCGTCCGCGGAGAGGCGCTTCCCTCGGGGGATCCCGGCGCCCTCGAGAGGCTACAGCTCGCGCTCTCTGGTCTGGCGGTGAGAGCTGCTGACGGGGAGGGCAGGGAGGAAAGCACTTTGAGGAACTGCGCGGAGAAACAGCGAATAAAACCTGCTGCACTGACACCATGGCACACGCCTGTCATTCCCAGCACACAGGAGGCTGAGGCAGGAGGATCGCAAGCTCAGGCCAGCCCAGGCTACCTAGGCCCCGTCTGAAAATAAAAACGGAAAGGGCTGGGATGTGGCTTGGTGGCTGAGTGCTTTCCTGGAATGTAGACGAGGCCACGGGTTCAATCCCCAGCACTACACAAAACAATTAGAAAGTAAAAATAAAAAAGATATTGTCACAGAGAAAAGGAACAAAAGGGTGCGGGGCGTTATGGCGCACACCTGTGATCCCAGCACTCAGGAGGCTGAGGCAGGAAGATCACTGAGAGTGTGAGGCCAGCCTGGAATACACAGCAAGAGCCTGTTTCAAAAAGAAAAAAGAAAAAAAAAAAAGCAGGTCTTGGCATGCAGGTCCGTGCAGAGGCCTGGGGTTCGATCCCCACTCCTTCCAGAAAAACAAAGCTCAAGTGACACTACTTAGGATCTTGATGTCTCCCAAAGGCCCGTGTCAAAGGCTCGGCGGGGAGCGCTGCCTGGGTGCTGGGACTTTAGGAGTCGGGGCCTAGTGGGAGGACGTCAGGCCCTGGGGCGGCCTTGCAGGGAACGCTGAGGCCCCGCCCCTCTTCCCTTCTCTTCCTTTGCTTCCTGGCTGCCATGAGGTGAGCAGGCCCCCCACACCTGCCCGCCCACCATGCCCTACGGTGCTGCCACAGGCCCAAGAACCACGAACTGAAGCCAGCGCGAGCCTCCCTTCCTTCCAGTGAGCTGTCTCCGGGGTCTCGCACAGGAGCAGGCTGCTGACCGGTACAGCCGGCCCGGGCTCTCTCACGCCGCCCTGCAGGCTGGAAGGGGAAGGGCAGTGCTTCCAGGCGGGTGAAGTCGGCCACTCGGAAGTCTGTCCTCCTAAATCCGTGAATTCGCTGTGAGAATAATAAAAAAGACGTTTTCAGAAAACCCTCAGCACTTTCTCTCCTTTGCCCCTGTCCTGGGGAAGTCACCAGCAGCGTGCTCCCGAGAGTGGCGGCTAGCTCCAGGGGCACGAGGACTCGGGGCCACCGTGCTAGCCAGCGGGAGGCGGCTGTGCGGAGAAGGGGACCCAGGCCGGGTGGAAGCGGCTGGCGACCTGTCGTGGCTGCGGCTAGCTGTCCCCTCAAAGCCCCGTGCGGGCGTGGGGGGCTTTCGGGGTGCTGGCTTAGGGCCGAGGGCGGCAGCTGAGTAAGACATGAGGGACGAAGAGCCGCCCTCGGTGCTGGCTGCCGCCTTCTCCTCCCCGAGGCCGGGGAACGGCGGGGTCGCTTTCCTCGGGGGAGCCGAGCAGTGACCACAGCTGTCCCCGCTCAGGCCGCCGCCCGGCCAGCGGCTGTCTGCACTCCGTGCTCCGACTCTCCGGGCGGGAAGGCGGGCGCCTCCCCTGACTGTGCTGGCCGGTCGGTGCTGGAGCGTTGTGCTCTGTCATGATTACGGTGCTGCGTGGGGGAGTCATGCAAGTAAAATAAAGTCATCCGGCTGGAGTTTCCTTCTTTGCTCTGGACTCCGTAACGCGTGTCTCCTTCGGCAGCACATACACCGAGTGTCATAATTACATGTTGTACACGGCTCCTCGTCCCTTCAGCAGCCTCGTCACCGTAACGGAGGTACACTGTGAGGCACGTCCGCAAATATCGTACATTTCAGTGGAGAGAAAAACTACACTTCTGGGGAACTTTTAGTGGGAAATTAGTGATAAACTCCTGACAAGTGACGAAAGGAAAACCTGGTCAACATGCATCACGCCAGATACAACTCCAGGAGGCCAGTGCCGCGCTTTCGGCCCTTCCGAGGATTTCAGAAGCTCCTAATATCCTCCAAACCCTTCCCTTTCCTGCACGCCTGGAATACGCTGCCTCGCAGCCCTGAACTTTGACTGATAGAGCCCAAGGTTGAGGAAGTAGGGAAATGAAAAGCTCTGAGATCCAGGGCCTAGCTCGGGGTAGAGTGCCTGCCTCGCAGCGGGAGGCCCGAGCTTTTTGCTATAAGATTTGTAGAGCCTGTTGACTTTTCAAATTATGTATGTGTACGAGTTTGGTAAAAAATTAAAACAATCAAATAGAAACTCGTTTAGGAGGCAATGTGTATTAAACCACTAAGATGTGTACAGGATTTATGTTTTAATTTGTTCTGTTTTGTTTTTTGAGACAGAGTCTCGCTATGCAGACCAGGCTGGCCTTGAACTCACAGAGATCCTCCTGCCTCAGCCTCTCAAGTGTTGAGGTTACAGGTGTGCACCACCACACCCGGCTCGTACTAGGTTTAAAAAACAAAGTTCTCCATGATCCAGCATGCTGCCTCTTCTCTTTAACAGCAGTGTGTGGATCCTGCTGCCTTCTGGAAGATGTGAGAATGTGGGATGGGACTTCTCTGATTCCTAAGCCTCTCCGTCCCCCTCATCCACGGCCAGCGGCCTGCACTCACCCGGAACCTGCTGTCCCGACCACGGCGCGGTCTACGCTCTGCTGTGATCACAACACCTCACACTTGAGGCCGATGTGTATTTCGGGGCGGCCTCACTGCCCACCTCCGTCCGCTCGCTGCCATACAGAGACCAGCCTGGTGAGCCTCCTGCCCACGAGGCTGCTGCAGTCGCTCGTGGGCCTCCGGGCCGGGCCCGGGACGCTGCCGGCCTCCTCCGCCTCTTGAGGTCTGAGACTCGCTAATGACCCTGCTCTGATTCAAGGCTTTGCACACACCCTGCCAGGCGCGGGAGACCCCAAATCTGCGGCACTCTGCTGTCCTGAGGGAGGCGGGCGGAGCCTCTGCCAGCTTTGGGGCCCTGAGGAGGGGGCAGGCTGAGGCAGGCTGCTGCACATCCTGCCCCCGTCTAGGCAGCGTCCCTGTGACCGCTCTTGTCCCCGACCAGGTCACCGAGGTAGGAAGCCACAGCAGAGTTCGGGGCAAAACTTCAGGAATACAGAGTTTCTTTCCCAGGAACGGCCTCAATTTTTATGTAAGGGTGTGTTTTTAACTGCCCCTCCTCCGCCTCCCGCTCTTCCTCTACCTTCTCCTCACTCCTCCTCTTCCCTCTCTGTGGTTTCAAAATAATTAATGACTCATAAGACACTGCGAAGACGGTTCAGAGGCGTCCCCACCCCCCACCCCAGGGAGCCGGGTGAGGCCGTGACCCAAGCGCACCCTCAAAACGGAATTAGGTCTTCAGCTGCACACTGCGGACTCAGAACTTGGGCATCCGCCTGTCATCTGTCATCACTAACAAAGTGCATTCATAATTTTCTTTCTTTTTTCCTTCCTTCCTTCCTTTTCTTCTTCGTGATGCTGGGGCTGGAACCCGGGGCCTCATGCATGCTGGGCAAGCCCTTTACCATGCGCTGCAACCCCGGGCTGGGTTCATAATTTTTGCAAGTCTGTCCTTTGCCAGGCGTGGTGGCGCATACCTGTAATGCCAGCACTCTGGGAAGCTGAGACAGGAGGGTAGCGAGTTGGAGACTAGTCTGACCAACTTAGTGAAACCCTGTTTCAAAATTTAAAAATTTTAAACTGGACATGGTGGTGCACACCTGTAATTTCAGCACTTGGGAGGCTGAGGCAGGAGGATTGCTGCAAGTCCGAGGCCAGCCTGGACAACATACTGAGTTCAAGACCAGCTTGAAATACCTAGCAAGACCCTAACTCAAAAAAGGATCAAACAAACAAAAAAAGGCAAGGGTGTATCTCAATGTGAAGGCCTTGGATTCAAACCACCTAAAAAATGTAGGAGGTAACCATACATGGTGGGCATGTCCATAATCCTGCCTACTCCAGGAGGCTGAGGCAGGAGGATTGCTTGAGCCCAGAAGTTTGAGACTAGCCTGGGCAACAGAGTAAGACTCCCGTTTTAAAAACAAAAGAAACAAAACAATCTGTATGTTCTAGGTCCTGAGGAAGATGGCCACAGGCACTCAACTGTATGTCACAGTGTAGCTTTCTGGCTACTTTTAACAGAGACGTAAACAGCAGTGGATTTTTCATTTGTTTGTTTGTGGTACTTGCGGTTGAATTTAGGGCCTTCACATTGAGCTACACACCCATCCCCCCAACCACACATACATGTTATCAGACGGGTTCTGACATTGCTGGGTTCTCTCCCTCCTCAAGCAAAGAACTGAATGAGGGGGACAAAAAGTAGTTCCAAAGTTTTAAAATACAGCAAAAAGAAAAAAAGGAAAATTAAGCATAGCAATAAAATTGAGCATAACGACAGAAACAGTAAAATGCGCACTCGGCCTAAACGGCACGATAGGAGTTACCACCAGAAAGGCATGATGGCAGCGGGTTTGCAGCCGTCATCTTCCGTGGGAGAGAAGAGGACGAGCTCCTCCCGGTGGCGCGGTAGAGAGGAAGGCCCCTTGCTGTAGAGAAGCAGGCGCGCTGGCCGCAGGTGTTGCTACTATTTATCGCATAGAGTTCCCATGGAATCTCGCGAGAACTTCCTGCAGTCCAGGTGAGGGCTCGTGCTTGAAAATCACGCCTCAGTCTGAGGTCAGGTGCAGGCCGCTCCCCCGGTCACGGTTGCTTGCCAGCCGGCCTTAGCCACACGCTCTTCCTATTTCATACACACACCTTTTTTTGAGACAGCAGCTTGCTCAATCATGAAGTTGTCCAAACTGGGTTCAGATTTACAATCCTCCTGCCTCAGCCTCCCAGAGTGCTAGGATTACTGGTATGTCTTAATTACTTTTCTCCTTGCTGAGACAAGATACCCAAACCCAAAGTTAAAGGAGGAAAGCTTTATTTAGCTCAC
The DNA here is from genome assembly GCA_004026905.1 of Hystrix cristata. Lineage (NCBI taxonomy): Eukaryota > Metazoa > Chordata > Mammalia > Rodentia > Hystricidae > Hystrix > Hystrix cristata. Next base: position 70,195 of record PVJO010008312.1, on the reverse strand, counting down.
AGCTGGCGGAGGTGTCAGGCCATAACCAGCTGAGGATCGAACCCAGGGGCCCGGAGGGTCAAAGGCCGGCCGTGGTGGCACACACGGGAGCAGCAGACGGGAGCAGATGAATCTTGGAAAAAATTTGCTAACTGAAATCAGCCAGGCACAAAAAGTCAACTATTGCATGATTACATTGCATATTTAAAACAGGGAATGTGTAGACAAAAGAAAAGCAGATTAGTGGCTACCGGAGGGTGAGGGACAGAGGAGGAAGTGTCCTTGCTTAGGATACAACTTTGGAAATAGCGATGCCGCCTGCGCAGCACGGAAGGACGTAATCAATATCACTCAAGTTTTACTGGACGTGGCTTCTAAACTATGCAGAGTTCAAGGCCAGTCTGAACTGCAGGTGAGACCCTGTCTCAAAAAACAAACAAATAAACGAACCAAAACAAGCAAACAAAGGGGAAACCTGGGCGGGTACGGTTAGAAACAGGAGCCGGCGCCCCGCTCAACTGTAAGCACGCGCCGCCCTAAGGGCTGTCTCTGCTCCGAGACCCTGGACGGGAAGCCGCCGCCCTCCCTCCACTCGGCCCTGAACGCCGACCGCCTCGGGAGGCTGCGCCTGGGAGGCACCAGGCCCGCGGAGGGTGGAGGGCGGCGATGCTGGGAGCCACAGAGACCCTCTTCCCGCCTGCTCTGCCCCCTGCCTGCTCCTGCTGCCCGCGGCCTTCAGGACACGCAGCGACACGCTACACAAGCGCCCGGGCCGTTTGGGCCGCTCATCTGTAACTGGAGAAGTTCGTGTTTCCACGGGGAAAGGGGCAGGAGGCCAGCAGAGAGACAAGGACGCAAAGCCCACAGGAGCGCGGAGCAGGCACCGAGGTGGCCCTGGGGACACACTTGTCCCCCGAGGTCGCCACGCAAAGCCCTTCCAGCCTGCGCCCCAGGGGAGGGCCGCGGGGTGGCGGGAGTGCGGGTTTTCCCTGCCCCTACCCGACCCGCTTCACAGGGAGTCCCAGCCCCGGTCCTTTTCTCATCTTTTAATTTTGGGACAGGGCCGTGCTAAATTCCTAAATTGCACAGGCTGGATTTGAGCTTGCAATCCTCCTGCCTCAGCCTCCCAGAGTGCTGGGATTACAGGCGTGTCCCACCATGCTTGGCTCTTTCCCTTCTTTAAAGCGTGAGTCACCCTACCCGCCCCGCAGGCGGCAGGCACTTCTGAGCTACGAGGTTTACACGTGTCGTTGCCTTAATCCCCACGAGAGGGAGGCCGAGTGTCACTCCCGCTTCACACAGGCAGCTTCGGCCTGAGGGAGAGCTGCCGCCTCCAGCCAGCTGGGCCTGGGCCCTCCTCCGCCCAGACCTCAGCGTGTCTCTGTGGGCTCGCTCCTGCTTTGCTCACACCCGCCCCCCCTTCCCCTCCTCTCTCTAAACTCTTGTTTCGTGTTTTGGAGCTGGGGATGGAGCCTCCCCATACTAGGGCCTCCCACATACCACGTCCCCTGCCCAAGACGGCCCCTCTAGCCCCAGAAGACCCACTCCCAGAGCGGCAGGGACGGACAGGTCCCCGGAAGGAAAGGCCAACTGCCGGTCGGAGCGCGGCTCAGCGACCCAGAAGTCCAAGTCAGGAGAGGAGGGTATTTTGGGGACATTTCATCCAGGTTGTAGCAAAACCAATCCCAGAACAGAACATTGTATTTATTTTTCCAGCCTTGCTTTAAACAAAATCTAAACTAGCCTAAACACAACATAATAAAATAAAACATCATGACTAAAGTAAATGAAGAGTTAGAAAATCAGACAGGCCGAGTGTGGTGGCACACGCCTGTAATCCCAGCACTCGGGAGTCTGAGGCAGGAAGATCGCTGTGACTTCAAGGCCTGCCTGGGCTGTATAATGTGTTCAAGGCCAGCCTGGACTACACACCAAGACCCTGTCTCAATTAAAAAAAAAAAAAAGACAGAACCAGCGAGGTCAGTGTGAACATCGTACTGAAAGATCACGCATGTAGAACTGAGCTCCCTGGCAGCCAGGTCAAAAAGGGAAATGTGGTCCTCACACAGCTCTCAATGTCCCCAAGGTAAAAGAGACCCGAGTGGCAGAAGCCGCAGAGCTTCCCTTCCGGGGATCAGGAGGTGGTTTTCCTCTGGTCCTTGTGGACTGGACATGGCGGGGCACACTCCCTCACCACACGAAGTCTCGTGGGATCTTTCACGCTTCCCGCCTCCCCGTGACAGGGTGGCACCGTGCTGTGCGCTGGCCCCAGCAGGCGGGCTTCACCCCGGGGTGGACTCCAGGGCGGGCGTGAGGCGGGGGCCCTGCTCTCCCAGCGGGGTGATGCGCGAGCCCCGCTGAACATGCCTCCCATCATCTATCTGCAGAGCCGCCGATCCCTGCCGCGTCTCTTGGGCGTTAGAGTGACTTGTCAGAGAAGCAGAGCAGCAGAAGCTTATTGAGTTCTTATTGTGCCAGCGACGACGGCAGGTTAGCATCTAACACAATATCTGATGGAGTCGTCGCCACGGCTCCGTCACAGGAAGCGCTGATCGTCCCCATTTACAGATGGGGAAATTGGGACATTAGTGGCCGGCGCGTCAGCTACAGCAGTTACAGCTGTGATTATTCAGTGTCCTGAGAGAGGCACCAAGAGCCAGGGGAGCTGGGGTCAGGGAGGGCCTAACAATGAGTCATCCGCAGGTGGAGGTTGTTTTATTTCCATCGTAGACTCAGCACTGCGCACCATCCTTGGAAAAGCACGAAGCAGAACGCGCGAAGGTTCCGCAGGGCAGCGCTGAACGGCGTCTTGACGCAGCATTGTCCCGCGTCCACTTGTGCAAAGATCAGCTCGTGCGTCTCTAGCACTTTACTTTTCTGGGCAGCATTTTGTCCTTCCTGGTTTTCACTGGAGAGATTGCTTTCTGCGCGGCCGATTCGGCCGTTTCACCCACCCAGGACCTTTAGTTTTCGTTTAGGGGTTGGGGGATTTTTTTGTTGTTGTTTTGGCCTTTCGGGAGGGTGCTGCGGATCGAACTCGGGGCCCTGCACCCGCCAGGCGAGCGCTCTACACTGAGCTAAAACCCCAGCACACCCTTATGTTTTGAACAGAATATTTTTGATTTTTTTTTTATTTGTACATATTTCCCACACATAATGATCACATTCGTCATGGAGAATTTGTACCTGTACATTATACGTCTTAGTTCTTTCCCCCCGTTCCCCCCTTCCCCGTAATCCTTCTCTTCCCCATTTACAAAAGCTCTGTTTCCATTTTTTCCTTAAATTCCCTTTTTTTAATCTCTTTTCCCTTTCTTCTCTTTTCCCTCCCCTGTGCCTTGTTCCCCTTCCCATCTGAACATGTTCTTCTCCTCCCCGATCTCTGGCCTCTCTTTCGCTCCTTATTCACTCTTCGGGTTTCTCACACAAAGAAACAATGTGATATTTAAACATCTGTGTCCAATTTATTGCACTTAAGATTATGGTCTCAAGATGCACCCATTTACCAAAAAATATCTCAAATTCGTACTTCTTTATGGCAGAGTAGTAGGCCATTGCCTACGAACGGAGAGAGGAAACGTGACGTTTACAGACGCGTCTTTATTTGACACCAAAGACCAGTCGGTGTCTTAACCCTCCCCCCAAACCACGCACGTTTTCACGCCTTTCCTCCTTCCACCCCTCCGCTCCCTCCCAGGGTCGCCAGGCTTTCTGAAACTCTCGTGGAACTGGGATCTGGGAGCACAGAGAGCACTTACTGGCAGAGAAAGAGGCCTGGAGATGCCAGGAGCAGGGCCGGGCCTCAGGGGTTGGGCACACGGGTGCGGGGGGCCTGGCGTGCTCAAACATGCATTCTGCAAACACTGAGCCCCGCGGCGCTGTCTGCCCAGCAGTGAGGGTGGAGAAGCGGGGAGCCCCACCCGAGGAGAGGCGCAGCCTGTGGGGACCCGGGCAGGACGAGGCTCCCTCCTTGAGAAAGAAGGGCATAAACAGGAAGCAAAGTGAACAATTAAGCAGGAGTCATTTCCTCCGGTGACTCGGCGACTCGCTGGCAGGCGCCTCGACTAGCCCTGGCGGGTCCCCCTCTCCTACCCCACGCAGCCCAAGATGGCCAGTGCACCTCTCCCCTCGCCCACTCACACCCCTCCGGTTCCTCTGCCCCTGGGGAGACCTCCCCACCCAGCAGCGAACCAGGCCCGGCGAAAATCACCTTAAAAGCCCAACGCGATCCTGCTACTCTGCCGCCTAAAACCTGGAGTCCCCGTGATTCCTCAACCTCGGAGGGGCCACAGCCCCGCAGGACCTGGCTGCCCCCAGCTCCCGCCCTCAGGCCTCCTGGGTTCCCAAATTCTCCACTCAGGGCTCCACGGGCCGGCCTGGAGGGGCCCGGCCACCTGCACACAAAGCTGCACACGCGCCAGGCCGCGTCCCCAGTAGTGTGTGTGTCAGCTCACGCCCCAGGACCCTGGACGCCCCGGGGGGAGGGGCCGTGTGCACCTGCCCGCCAGCCCGCCGCCTGGACATAATTAGTGTGCCGGGGTCAGTAGGTAAATGAGTGAATACTGTGACCTGCTTGCAGGAATATATCATAAATCCATTTTGCACTGAGCTGCAGATAACCAGTGACAGTTTGGTGGTCCCTGGAGAGAAGGTGGAGAAGTGGAGCCCCACCGGAAGGCTCATTGCAATCCTGGAGCTCAACATCTCGTTTGGGGCATCAGCAGGGACCACCAGACGGTCTGTGCCGGCCTCCTGGTTTCGGGCGGCCTCCAGTCTTCCGGCTTTAGGTGGCGCGTCCCTCTGTCTTCGGGTCGTTTTCCCTCTGCGCGTCCAGCTTCCTGTGTTCGGGAGGACACGAGTCATGTTGTGTTAGGGCTCACACCAGGACCTCTTTTTAACTTGATTCCCTTCGGAAAGACCCTGTTTCCAAATGAAGTCACGTCCTGACGTGCTGGGGTTGGAATTTCAACATAGCTTTCTGGGGACCACAGTTCAGCCTACACCGAGCTCACACCCCAGTGACCGTGGCTCAGATCAGCCCCAGTGAGGTGGGAATAACTAACGGAGAAGTCACTGAGCGCTTCGCCCGGTCCCACTACAGTGACGTCAAAATCTTCACCCGGCTCCCTCTAGCCTCACCCAACCTGGCCCGTGGCCTGCTCACACTGCAGCCTTCCCCGTGCCGACATCAGCGTCCGCGGGCCCTTGCTTCATTCTCACAGGGAACCTGGCCAGACCATTTGTCCCTCTTTCAGGCTCTTGGTGACGTAGAAAAGTCTTCACGGTTAATGACGACCGTGCTGTGACAAAGATGGGACACAGTGAGCATCATCTACGTCACCAACTCCAGGTCGGTCGTCTGCGCTAAAAGTGGCGAACAGGGAAGTGGGGTTCCGGCCACCGGCTCTCACACGGGACCCCGCGCTGGCCTCTGGTTTCAAGTCCCGCTCTCCTCCTCCTACAGAAGGACAGACGGCTTGTCCCAGCCGTTCCTCGGACTGAGGACCGACATCTAGAACGTAGGAAGAACTCGAAAGGATGAGAGCCCCCAAATCTAAAGGCCCAATCAAAAGCGGGCAACTGAATAAATAGACACCTCTCAGAAGAAGTGCAAATGCCCAATAAATACATGAAAAAATGTTCAACTCTGCTGGCCATTAAAGAAATGCAGATTAAAACTCCATTGCAATTCCATCTTACCTCCAAAAGAATGACTATCGCCAACAAAATCTAATAATTACAAATTTTGGGGAGGCTGCGGGGGGAAGGACAAGTCTACGTTGCTGGTGAGAACGCAGACAGGACAGCCACTGTGGAAATCGGTGTGCAGTCCTTGAACAATTAGAAACACAAGTTCCACTCCACCCAGCTAGTCCCTTCTCGGTAACTTCCCCAAAGGGTTGAAATCAGTGTGCAGGCACACGCATGTTTAGAACAGCACGAGTTATAACAGCCAGGTCTGGGAGACAGTCTCTACGTCCATCGACAGGTGAATGGGCACAGAAAATGTGGTATTTGTACACGGTGGAGTACTACTCTGCCATGAAGAAAGATAAACTTCAGGCATTTGTAGGTAAATGCATGTAATTTGAGAACATAATGTCGAGGGAAATAAATCAGACACATAAGATTAAATATCACATGGTTTCTTTTACATGAGAAACTCAAAAATATATATATAGAGAAAGAGAGAGACATAAGGGGCAAATTAGAAAATAGATAAATAGAAAGTAAGAAGTTCAAATAATTCCCCAAATTACCTATTCCATTCTTTCAAAATTTTTAGTATACATGTTAATTTATTAATTTGATTCACCTATACTATTAGCGTCTCTTAATTCATTGAAAAGAAAGTTTTTGCTATTTATCTGTTTCTTCTTTCTAAGAGAACTTTTTGTGTATGGCTCGTACTCTGAGTAACTATTTTGAAGATAATAACACAGCGTGCTCTTATTATTGTGTTACAAAATTTTGGTTTTTTTCATAAAATTAAAAAATATTTAAAAAATATTCTCCTCCACTTAAATGCAGGCCGCTGAGAATGCAGGGCTCAGGCCGTCACTGAGAAAGAAAAATAAGGGCAGGACTCGCACATCCTGTCATTTGTGGGAAGCAGCGATGCCGCCACAGTGCCAGGGAAAGTGCTGCAAGGCGCAAGGGGGCCCGCTCGAAGGAGCCCCTCACTGGGGGCCAGCTGAGGGAGGAGCGAGGGTCGCAGTTAACTGGAGCCCAGTGAGGCTGCGGCAGCCCCGAGAGCACCGTGACCCTCGAAGACACATGTCGCACGGCACAGCAGGTGCTGTCACAGGCAAGAACCAAGTTCCTAGAACTCATTCGGGTAAGAAGGAGCTGGGGCTGGGCCTTTAGCTCAGTGGTTAGAGTGCTTGCCTTGCAAACAAGGCCATGAGTTCGATCCCCAGCACCAAAAAAACAAAACAAAAGAAAAGAAGGAGCTGTTTGTCTGGCTGCTCCTATTAATTATGTGTCTTTTATAAGGCCGAGGTAAGTGCTTATTTTCAACTGCACAAGCAGAAAAGGGTGAACAGAAACCCAGAGGGAAGGGCGAGAAAGCCAAGCCGTCCCCCTGCAAGCGTGAATTCAGGAGAAATAAGAACGTCAGATGAGAGCGGAAGTCAGAGGCGAGAATGAAAGAGAAAGCAGTTTCAATAGGAGGGACCACAAGGACAGATTGACCAAGAAATCACTGAAAATAAGAGCTAACCATCTGGGCACACGCCTCAAATCCCAGCACTCAGGAGGCTGAGGCAGGAGGATTGAAAGTTTGAGTTCAGCCTGTGTGATTTAGCAAGACCGTGTCTCAAAATTAAAAAAAAAATTTTTTTAAAGGCCTGGCAGATGTAGCTCAGTATGAAGGCCCTGAATTCTGTTCTTAGTACCAGGAAAAAAAAAAAAAAGGAAGCCACATATATATAGTTACGAATGTGAAACTCTGGAGAAGGCCGGCAGCGTCTCAGCAGGTCGGCCTGAGTCAGCACCAGAGTAGGTCCCGGGGGGATTCTGTCCTGGTCCGTCCTGAACAAGGAACTGGACGAGACACACAGAAAAGGTAGCGGGGAAGTGCATTTACTGAAGGAGGAAGAGAAGGGCACCATGCGAGGGCGGGCAGCCGCGCACAGACCCGCAGCAGCCTGCAGAACGCGGCGAGGGCTGCGGATGGGCACCGACTTTCCTTGGGGGTTGATGAAAATGTGCAAAACCTGTGGGGCTGGTCGCAGGGCTCCGTGGATAGAGCGGAGCCCGCCGAGTTGCGCACTGTGTGGTTCTTGACGCTCCCGTCACCCTGCCGCGGCGCAGAGGCCTCCCTGACCTTCGGTGGCCTGGAGCGCGCGTGGCGAGGGCTGCGGGCACCTGGTCGCACGCGTAGTTCACGGCGAGTGTAGGGCGAAGGGAGCGGTGTTAACGTCCTCGGGCGGGAGAAATGACTCCTCCTGCTCCCGCCACAGCTTCTTAGCACTAGCTGCAATGTACCGTTCAGTATGCCAGCAGCAACCTCTTCCCAAACCTCGGGGCCTCCGTCCTGTAAGATTACCGGCCCCTCCCTCCAGCACCAACCCAGCCCGAGCCAGGGCCACTCTGCCGTGACACCCAGCACCGAGTCCAGACCAACCTCACCCCTCGGCCGAGGGCTCCCGTGCGGCCCTGTCTGCGCCCGCTCTGGGCCTCAGCATCTCGGGGTACGGGCCCCCCGGTCCTCCCCAGTGGGGCTGCGGGGAGGACCAGCGACAGGGCGAGCGAGGAAACCCCTCGTCTGGGACCCGGCGAGGTAACAAAGGCCAGTCGGTGTTTCCACTCAGTGCGTATTGTGCTCAAACGCTCCCCGGACAGGCGGGAAAAGTGAGGTCGCTCGTGACCTTGCGTGCGTTGCTGACCTCTCGAGTCTCTGCCCCCGTCAGTGAAGAGACCCTTAAAACACCTTCGTCACACAGAGCGCCGCACGGCGTGCAGCATTGTGTGAGCTGAGGGAATGTCAGCGGCCCGGGGAGGAGTTCAGGTTAGACCCCAGGTCGAGCGGAAGAAGAGAGAAAACGGCAGGGACGCGGCAGCTGTCTGTTATAGCAGACTCCCGAGATGATCAACTTGCAACGAGAAGAAGCTTATTTTGGCTCATGGTTTCGGAAGCCGCCGTCCACGGGTGCTGGCCCTGTCGTTTGGGCCTGCGAGGAGGCAGCGTGTCGTGACGGGAGCAAGTCCGGCAGCGAGACCACTTGCTTCGTGGTGGGCTGGGGAGCAGAGAGGTGGGGAGGGGCCGGGGTCCCAGAGCCCCGCCGTCACGGGTGGACGCCCAGGGACCTGAAGGCCTCCCAGGACCACCAAGCCGGCCGAGCCTGTAGCACGTGGGCCTGCGGAGCCTCAGAGAGGGAGAGACAGAGACAGGAGAGCCCCCCTTGCTGGGTGTTGGCCGGGGGCCTCCCCAGCACTGTCCTTGGTGCTGGCGGTGCAGCGGTCCCGTGGGGACCAGAGCAGGAGGTTGTCGATATGGAATCTAAGGCGACCCGAGGAAGCGACCGGGCCACACACGGGAAGAAGAGCCGCAGACGCTGCTGCAGGCGGACTCTCCTCTCCTCGCCCCCTTTCGCCTCCCTTTTCTCCTTTGTGCAGGGCTGCTGTTCACTCAGCAAGTCTACAAAGTTCACAGGTCTCGGGGGCACTGAGTGACGTGTCCTGGGAGGAGATCAGCCCATCCTCCGCCTCCCAGACGTGGAGACTGTGACCTTCTATGGTGCGGTCTATGAACCGGAGGGCGCGTGTGTCGCCCGGCCTCGGTGCTGGCTCCCCGACCTCCTCCATCCCTCGCCACCTGCGGCCCCTCCTCCCCCTTGCCGATTCCAGGACCACTGTGGAGCCAGCTCCCCGCCCGCGCCTGAGCACGGGAGGCGGACAAGAAGGCCTGCAGGGGAGACTCAGGGCGACTCGGGGCCGGCTAGAAGGTGGGGCTGGACAAGGGCACTTCAGTTTACATCCAGAAACAAAGACACTGAGAAGCATCAAATTTGAGAAATGCTCGTGTTTTATTGCAGACCCGCAGGGGGCAGCCAGGGAGGTGGTGGACAGGCACAGGCTGGAAAACTCTGATGGAAGCTGATTCCACCCACAGGGCGAGGGGCAGGCGAGGTGGCCCTTTCTGTCCTCCAACCTCAGGCTCCCCATGCTCAGCTCCAGCCCCACCGCGAGCCGGGGTTTTGAGGGTTAGGGAAGCCAGCTGGGATGTACCAAGAAGGACCAGGAGGATGGGCGGGTCCGGGAGGAATATTCCCCCAGCTGCCTCCTGGGTACCGACTACTGTTCCCCCAGCTGCCTCCTGGGTACCGGTTAATATTGCCCCAGCTGCCTCCTGGGTACCGGTTAATATTGCCCCAGCTGCCTCCTGGGTACCGGTTAATATTGCCCCAGCTGCCTCCTGGGTACCGGTTAATATTGCCCCAGATGTTTCCTGGGAATTGATTATTGATGCCCCAGGTTCCAGAAGGGTAGGGCAGGGGCCTCGTTCCCCATCCAGTCCCAAGAACGCCACCTCCCCAAAGCACACTGGGATTCAGGGTCCCCCAGGGGAGACCAGGCAGGAGTCTATAGATGAGAGACCAGAACGGGCGCTGAGCCAGGAGCTCCCCCTGGACTCCCAGCGGCCTGGCAATTGACAGCCGTTTTGCTTTCGAGTCGTGGTAGACAGGCAAAGCCTCAGATGAGGGTTGTGCAGCTTTCGCAAAGGACGCCACAGGCGAAGGCCCGCTGCCCAGAGGGAGGACGCCGGCACCAGAAAGGTAAGCCAGCTCCTCGGGCCGCACCTGCTCCAGCTGGTCCTCAGCCGCTCTGGCCGCCATCCCCCAGGGGTCCTCAGAGGGCCAGGACTCCGCAGGGGGCAGCCCCCAGGGCAGAGGCCACACGTGCCCCCCTGAATGTCCTGCAGGTTGGGGGCCGCCTGGCGCAGGAGCAGTGAACTGTGAAGGAGCCCCCACGAAGTCGTCAGAGGCCGGGTCCACGTTGGGCTGAAGATGTCCGGAACCAGAGGGGCCGGTGGAGGGAGGCTGTCCCAGTGCGGGCAGGCTGGGCCCCGAGTGTGGGGAAGCTTTCTCCTCCGCTACCCCGATGCTCCGGGAAAGGAGGCCTGGAGGACGGGAGGACGGGAGGACGGGAGGACGGGAGGACGGGAGGACGGGAGGACGGGGGGACAGAGCAGCGGATGGACTCGGATGTTCCCTTCACTCATTCCTTTCGCTTCCCTCAGCTGAGATCCAAGTGTGCACCCGCCTGACTTTTCACCCCGTTCCCTATTTCCAGTCCCGGGGGGCCCCAGAGTCCTCCTGCCCAAAGCCCAGACGGTCTTCGTACCTGGGAGATGCAGACAGACCAGGAGCAGCCCCAGAGGAGCCCAGCTCCCTGCCGCGCGGCCCTGCATCCTGCTCGGCTCCGGCATCTCCTTGCGCCCCGAGGCCGCGGCCCCTTTATCCTGCCAGTGGGGCGGGGGACACAGAAACAGGCTGGGCCGGTGGCTGCGGGGACAAAGGATCTCCACGTTCCACCCTAATTCTCGACACGGTCTGTGACAACAGGTATCACTTGAAAGTCCCGGAGGACGCTGGGTGTTTCCCTGCCTGGCCCCTTCCGTGAGCTCCCTGCCCTTTGTTCTTGTCCCAGGTGTCCTGGTCTGCAGCTCATCCGGGCCGCCAGTCCCGTCCCTCCTCGGAGCCCACAAGCCTCTGTCTCTCTCTCTCTCTCTCTCTCGCTTTCCTCTCTCGGATCCACGTGATTCTTTCTCAGCTCCTCTCTCATTCACCCCACATCTCCTCCACCTCGATGCCAGCCTGCAGGAGGTTCTGGGGTGCAGAACTAGCCCCATGAGCGGCTGCTCCTACGTGAGCTATCCCTAGGGAAGCAGGCCGGGTCCCTCTCCTAGGAGACGCTGGCCTACTACTTTCCTGCTTCTGTTCTAACAGAGCACCACAAACTTACTGGTTTAGAACACAAATTTGTTGTTAGTTTCGGAGTTCAAAAGTCCAGAATGGATCTCTCGGGATGAATAAGAAGGTGCTGGCAGGGCTGCATTCCATACTGGAGGCTCAAGGGCAGAATCCGTCCCCTCCCGGTCTCCCACCTCTAGGGGCACCCTGTTCCTTGGCTCGTAGTTCCTTGCTTTACCTTCAAGGCCCGAAACAAGTTCTTCCCACATGGCACCATATGACTTCCGCCTCTGCCTCCCGTCTGAATTCCAAAACCCTATGATTATGTTAGACCCACCCAGCTAATCCAGGATAATCCCCTGAGTTGAAGCCCGGCTGGCTAACAATTTTAATTCCTCATTTTCCTTTGCCATGCCGTCTAACACAAGCACAGATGCCAGGAGGAGGGCCGGGACATCTGGGGTGCTGGGTGGGGTGCCGTGCTGCCTGCTGCAGTGGTCCGGAGCATGCACCAAGTGTAGGAAGCAGCGAGAGGGCAGCTCTGTCCACGGGACCTTGGGGGGCTCAGATGCCGCCGTCAGATGGTCAGACTCATCACTGCTGTGCGGCGATGGGGTCGGAGGGGCTTGCTTGTTACATGTTTACTTTTAAGTATCGCCGTGGTTTGCAGAGGGGTTGAGTGGGTCCCCCAGTCTGTGTGCAAGGCTTGTCCCCAGTGTGGTGACACCGAGCGGAGCGGGCAGGTGACAGGTCCTCGGTGGTCAGGGCTCCTCTCCGAGTGAATTAGTTCCCGTGAGAGAAGCTGTTATAAAAAGAATGAACCAGTCCCAGACCCTGCTGGCATCCTATCTTGCTCTGTAATCAATCTCTCCCTCTCACACACACACACACGCACACACACACATCCATGTTCCCTCCATGATGCCATCTGCCATGTTTTGATGCAGCCCTGGGGCCCTCACCACGCTCTTGAACCTCCAAAACTAGCTAAACAAACTTCTATTCTTTACACATTATCCAACCTCAGGTATTTTATTATAGCAACATAAAATAGACTGATACAAATATGTTTGAAATTTGCACGATAAAATGTTATTCTCACCATTTTTTCTGGAAAGCCACCAGGTGGGCCTCCCTGGCTGCCCAAGGGTGACGTCTGCTGATAGCTGACTTTACTGCTCTGTCCTCACGACCAGCTCCTGGAAGAGTAATGAGCTCCTCTCCAGAACTGGCCGAGGGTGGCAGCTCGGCAGGCTTTTTGGAGTGACATTCACCAAGTGTACAGACGCTTTTACCCCGGACCACACCAGACGGGAGGAACCCCACACCGGGGCCTCTCCCTCCGCAGTCCCGTCCGGGAGCCTCTGTGGTCTCCCTTCCTGCTGTGGGCTGCAGCCAGGGCCCTCAGCTGGGCTGCGGGTCACCCTACCGTGAGGGCAGAGACAACGTTGCTTTCTCGGCTTTGTCTCCGGTGAGCATGAGGTTTGGCTCAGTGGTTAATGTGACACATTGCTGCAGGTTCTGGACGTGGAGTTTCAACATTCTGTACTCAGGACCAGCTGGGAGTGATGGTACCTGCCTGTCATCCGGGCACTTGCAAGGCCAGGCAGGGAGCTCACGAGTCCCAGCCACGCTGGACAACTTAGTGACTTAGACAGACCCAGTCGCAAAGTGAAAAATAAAAGCAGGCAGGGGAGATGGCTCAGTGTGGAGGCCCTGGGTTCAACCCTACTACTGAAATAGAGAAGCAAACTCACAACCAGCCTACCCGCCCCAGTAGGAGGGAGCGGCTGCTCCCCCGTGCAGTGAATCCTTCCCAGCCACACAGAGGCTCCGAGAGTGGGCTGCACTTTGCGATGCCTTCCACAGGGACCCCACACCCTCTGCCCTTCCTGGGGTAGGAGGCTTCCCTGGGGACAAGTCTCGTGGCCCCCCACCCCATGCACTGCGCCTTCTCCAGGGAGGCCGCCTTCCCTTCCCCTCTGCAGCACTCTGCCCAGAGCCACAGCAGAAGCAGCCGAAGCTCACAGGAGGAGGGGACACTGTTGGCTGTGGGGACACAGGCGGGGACCTGGCAGGCCAGTGAGTCACCGTGTGGCACACTTCCTGCCATGCTGCCGCCGTCTCGCTCTCTCCACCGCAGCTCCCAGAACAACCGGACTCCCACTCAGTCACCAGGAATCCTGTCCAGGGAGTTGGGTCCCAGCCATCCCAAGGCACTGGGTGCCCCGGAAACCCAGGACGTTGGCGCTGGGGGTCCCAACGAGCATGGCGGCTAGCAGGTGAGACGGTTAATGGTGGAGCGGGGGCAGGGGGCTGATGAGAACTTCCCATAAGGGGCAGGGAGGACCCCGGAGTGAGCGGGGAGTAGGCAGACCCTGGATTTGTTGGAGTGGCGAGAAAGGAGGCATACAGAAGTGTCTGGGGAACAGGCAACCTCTGCTTTCACTTCAACAAATATTATTGTTTCCTTTCTTTGTGGGAGGAGCTATAAGATGAGAAAAATATCGGCTCAGTTTAAGAATAAAACAAGGAACATGGGGACCTCTGGTGGCACAGGAGGTCCAAGAGACACAGGACTCCGAGAAGGCAAACAGTCTGCCTCAAGTTCGCACAGTTTATTGAGCCGCGTCCGGGATCTGGAGAGAGCAGGCGGCCTGCTCCTGTCCCCGCCGTGGCCAGTGTCGTCCTCGCACAGGGCAGCACCCCAGCTGGTCACACAGGGTGACAAGGGAGGGGCGGAGCTGAAGGGCTTGAGGAGCAGGGTGGCAGGGCTGGGTGGAGCCCACCAGGTGCCACAGCAAGCTGGCTGCGCGGGCGGCACAGTGCGCCGTGAAAAGCGAAAAGCGGGCACTGTCCCCAGGGAGGGCTCGGGCTCTGCTTTTCTCGGCAGGGGGGAGAGGCAGGGATGCGGTGTCCAGGCATCTGAGGTCCGTGAGCGTTCAGGGGTCCCCACAAGAACCTGAGCAGGCGGGCTTAGCCAGGGGTCCTCCTGGTCATCCCAGAGACACAGCGGAGGGAAGAGACTGGCACAGAGGCCAGAGCAGCGGGACAGGAAGAGGAGCCCCCCAGGGACGGTGGAGACAGGATGTCCGCCCGCCGGGGAAGGTGCCCAGGCCCACACGTCTCCCGGAGGGAGTGTGTGTGTGTGTGTGTGTGTGTGCGCCGCGCGTGCACAGCTGAACGGCTGGCTCAGGGACTTGCGGGCGCCTCCCCCTGGGGCAGGAAGACTTCGGGGTCGGCTAGCTGGGGCCCCAGAGGCTGTATCTGGGCCAGGATGTCCCGGATGGAGCGGCAGGGAACCCTCCCAGGGCTACCGAGGCCACAGGGCTTGGCGCCAGCAGAGGGGTCGGGCTGAGGGGAGCCGGCGGGACCCCCGTGCAGGGTCGAGGAGGAGACGGAGATGCAGGGCTGGCCAGCGGAGACGGACTTGCTGCCGCAGGGCTGAAGGATGACTTTGGTGCCGGACGGGGAGCCGGAGCCCGGCGAGGAGCAGGGCCCCTGGGAAGAACCACCGCAGGGGTGGGAGGATGAGCCAGAACCACCAGAAATGCTAGAACTGATACGCACCCCGGAACCCGCGGGGGAGCAGGGCCCCTGGGAGCCTGTGGAGCCCACTCCGCAGGGCTGGACCCCGCCGGAGCCCACGGGCTGGAACACAATGGCCGGGGACACTCCCGCCTGGTAGGAGCCAGAGGCCGTGCGGCTGGGGACGATGGGGTTGCTGGAGAAGTATTTGCCCTCAGAGACGGGGGGCCCTGCTGCAAGAGAGGGGGCCCCTGGAGCGCCTTTCACCGGGTGGTCTTTGGTGAAGTAGCCCACAGGGTAGATCTTGCCGCCGCTGTAGGTCATGCCTGGCGCCAGGTAGCTGTTGGAGGAGCCACCTACCACCTCATAGCCGCCATAGGGCTGCTCCACGGAGGTGATGGGGGGACAGGGCTTGCCCGGCAGGCCACCATTGCTACAGGGGACACCGGGAACCACGCTGGGGCCGCCAGAGCCGTGCTGTTCCACCACCACCACCACGGGCCTCTTGCCCCCCGACACAGAGTGGGAGCCAGAGATGTAGGGGCCGGAGTGCGAGACCACGGGGCCCCCACTGCAGGGGGAGTCGGGGACGTCAGAGCTGCAGGGACGCAGGCCAGACGACGCAGAGGTCTGGGAGGTGTAGGAGCTTCCTCTGGCCCGGGACGAGCCAGATGCTGAGTGGGAGGAATCGTCGTCGGTGGGCAGAGCAGAGCCATTCCCCGGCCCTCGGCTGCTGCTTCCCAACTGCGAGGAGCTGGATGAGCTCTGGTGGCTGGAGCTGGATCCGGAGGAGTAGCTGATCTGGGAGTACCCCGTGCCCGGCTGGAAGACCACAGCGCCTGCAGGGCGCCCCTGGGAGCCGCCGGAGCCGCCAGCACCGCTGGAACCGGAGGTGCTGGTGGGGCCACCCTGGCTGCTGAAGCTGCCGGAGTCGCCCTTTACAAGGAGACAAGGGTCACTGGGCAAGGTGATCCGCGTGGGGTCCTTGCAGGGGTCTGACAAGATCCCGATGCTCTTCGCCAGGGTCCCTGGGGAGGAAAGCAGCCGTCAGGAAGGGCAGAGAGGGCCCGTCGGCCCCCCAGTCACCTGCCACTCTGGCTTCTCCCAGGAGGAGCCGGCAGAGTTCTGGGGTAGAAAAAAGAGAGAACCAGCTGTTGTTGCTAAAGGACACTGAGGTGGCAGAATAAGGGCAGGAGTGGGGCGCTGAGTACGGGGGAAGTCAAACGTGTACCCAAAAACACAGTGAGACGCCCGAGTGACAGGCACCGAAGGAAGCAGCTACAGATGACAGTGAACAGGGAACAGAGAAGACAGATGCATGGAGGCTGAAACTCTGAGTCAGGGAAGGCTGGAGGGAAAAATCCAGAGCTAGCTGGGCGTGGCGGTGCACGGCTGTCATCCCCACACTACGAGAAGCTGAGGCAGGAGGGTGGCAGGTTCCAGCCCAGCCTGGGCAACTCAGGGACTTACCAAGGCCCTGTCTCAAAATAAAAAATAAAAAAGGCTGGAGATACAGTTAAAAGTAATAATGATGATAATCCAGATCCAGACCCTGAGACCAAGTAGAAGGAGAAGATAAAAGGCACAGCAGTAGAGGGATAAGAATGGAAGAAAAAACATTAAAGAGACGTGTGGGAAAGAGACGCCAGGACACAGGCCAACGTAAGGGACAGGGGTGCACGTGGGCAGCGTTGTCACGGCTCCCCCGGGAGAGTCCAGGCTGGGTGACGACAGAATCCTGCTTCCTGTGTCAGCGCTGGCCACGCCAGTAAAGCCGGGCGGGGCCAGGACGTGGGGCACTGGCCTGTTGCCTCAGAACCTGCTGGTACCGGCGTGACTGGGCACCGCGCCCCGAGCCACCTCTGCTCTCACAGCCCAGCCCAGGAACACGGATGAAACCCTCCTCAGAGGCCGTGACACGGTCGGCGGCCTCTCTCCCCACCGGCCCACACCTCTCAGATGTGGGTCCACCCTCCCTGCGCCCCTAACCCTGCTGGGCTCCCGGCGCCTTCTGCACACCGCAGCCCCTCAGGTCCCGGGGGCGAGGACAGAGTCACACGAGTCGTGAAGCCCCTCCGGGCTCTTGCCTGCACATCAAGAGGCCAAATGCATCCCGCCTGCCTCTCAGCGCTCCCGCAGAGACGCGTGAGCTCACCCACCCAGAAGATGCTCTGAGATACAGAAAGCCTCACTGATTCACGGTCACTCGTCCTTGAGTCCTGCAACACCAGCTCTCCGCAGCTTCACGTCCCATTCTCTCCTCGGAGAGAAACCTCGGCGGCGCCTCCACCCGCCACCCCACCCTGCCTCGCTCCCCCTGCCGGCACCCAGCCCCCGTCCGGGCCCCATCCTGGTCCTGGGGGAAGCTCACAGAAACACCTTGAGGGCCACAAACTCACAGGGGTAGACAGCACAGGTCCACCCGCCACCGGCCTGGGGTGCGAATCTGGCCGCGCCGCTTCTAACCGTGTCCTGACCTCTCAAGCCTCGGGGTCCCCATCGGCACAGTGGGAATACAAGTGTCTCCTGTGGTTCTTGTAATGATCAAAACTGCTAATATGACAGAAAAGGACCCTAAAAAGGGCAGCAGTTTTTGTGACTATGAAATATCTAACCTTCCCCCTCCAACACTTCCAACTTCATCATAATAACAACATCCATACAGCCCTCTAGAGCTTCCGAAGCCCGAGTCGGGTGCATCTACCTTGAGAGAGACCACAGCCAAGTGTTGATCTAAGCCCCATTTTAGAGTTTCAGAACCTGAGGGTCGGAAAGCTGAAGTAACTCTCCCCAGGTGACAGGGTGAGGAGGCAGCCTTGCCCCGCTCCGTCCACGTCTGTCCTGGGACCCTGCAGGCCTTCCTTACAGGTCTGCATCCCCCCCCAGCCCAGCCTCCTACCTGGCAGGAGGAGACCGGCCAGCAGCAAGACCATCAGCCCGCACCCTCCCACTCGCCCCGTCCGAGGTGCCCAAGAGGAACCCATCGCGGATGGTGCAGCCTTCCGACTGACAGCAGCCCGTGGACGCCGGGGCCTTTATGCCAGGGCTGGACATTCTCCGGGCAGGAGTCATGTGGGAAGGGGAGGAAGGGGGAGGGGTGGGTGCCTGGGGGAAGCTGGTGTGGCCGGGAGGAGCCGGAGTAATCAGCTGGTGCATCTGCCTACTCAACAACAATGTGCCCATGGTGTGGGGGACCCGGGGCCACGAGGCCTGGATCCTGCTGCCTGACTGGCCTCCCCTCTGGGGCGGCCACTCTCACCTGGGGACCCGCTCACCTGGCTGCTTCACCCCTGCCTCCCAAGGCGGCCTATCTGACTCCCACCCTCAGGTCCTCCCTCTACTCCCAGATGTGGGCATTTCAGCTTCCCCTTCTGCCCCTGGGAAGTGTCTCACCCTGCCCCACTTTGCGGTGAACACCCACTGGGGTTCCCATCCCCCAGCCTCCACCTTCCTCCTCTGGGTGGGAAACTCCACCCCCAGCCTCATCTCCCCTGCTGCCGCTGCCCCAGCTCCAGCCTGCCACATCCCTGTCCCTGGACCCCGGCTGCCTGACATCTCCTTTCTGAGGGACTCAGGGACAGGATGGAGGCTCCGGGTGCCAGCCCTCAGCCTGGGGGAGGCCTGGCTGGGGACCCCGTCACAGCGGGCCTCAGTTACTCACGGGCCACTCACCGCCCCTCCCTGATGGTGACCAGACTCCACAGGTGAGCAAGAGGCTAAGGAGGCTAATTGGACAGGTGGGGGCCGGGCAGCCCATTAGGCGGCTCTGGGCTGATGAGGAGCAGGAAGCAGCAACTGGTGGAGGTGTCTGGGCAGCACGAGGAGGGCTGGGCCGGTTCCTGCGTCCCTGAGGGACGAAGACCAGAGTGCTGGGACCAGCAAAGAGGGTGGTGGCTTCTCCGCCACCGCAGGTCGCTCCCTCCCGCTCTAGCCCCGGCCCCACCCCTGCCAACTGCTCACGTGCATTGCCGGAGTATCACCCGGAGACTCTCCTCCTCCCCAGTCCTCCACCTGCTGGCCTGGGCGAGCCCCTCTTCCCCGCCCAAGCTCTTCCACAGCTTGCTGCCGGCCTCTTCCGTTCTCTGGGTCTCCCGGCCGGCCTTGAACTCTGTGCTGTCTGATCCTGTAGCCAACAGCCACCCGGTTTCCAAGCCCCTGAAGTTACAGCTGGTATAACACACTAAGGGAATGAATATTAAATTTTACTTAAATTTAATTCATTGAATGTAAATAGCCATGGGCAGCTACTGGCACCATCTAGCGCAGCCCTTGACCGCCTGCCAGCACCAAGAGAAACCAGGAAGGTGGAGGGCTCTGGGGGTTACAGACTGCGGCTGGAGGGTCGGGGCGGGCCAGGGAGCGGCGCAGAGGCCACGGGACCACGCAAAGCCTGCGAGTGTGTTTTGTTTGTTTTCAGTGGGGAAGAGAAACACGAGCCCTGCCTTAAGTCCTGGCTCATTCTCTGACTTCATGCAACTCCCCAGACCTTTCTGAAACAGTTTCTCACCTGTAAAACGAGGATATTTTGCTGCGCATGGTGGTGCCTGCCTGTACTGTAATCCCAGAACTCTGGGAGGCCGAAGCAGGAAGACTGCAAGTTTGAGGCCAGCCTGGGCAACTTAGTGACTCACAGAGACCCTGTCTGCCCCCCAAAGGGGAGAGGAGGCTGGGGGTGCACAAAGGCCCCGGGTTTGATCCCTATTATGAAAAGAAAAAAATAGGGGGGAATATTTTAAATAATGGCTGCAGTGGGGAGGTTTTTGTGAAGATTTAACAAGAAATTATCGGAAAGAATAAATGGATAATGGTGCAGCCTCCCCGCAGTGAATGGAGCCCCACGCTGCGCTGGACAAGGGGAAGGCGATGGGCAGCCTACCCCGGCCCGGCCCATGCTGGGAGTCACCTCCGCTCCCCTCCCCTGCAGGCAGGGCAGACACAGACCAAGGCAGGGCTGCCGCTAGAAACAAGGCTGTTCTCTTTGTGGGCCGCGGGGCCTCCGCGCCCCTCCCTAGACTCTCAGGCCCCATCGGCCTGGGAAGGAGGCAGCGGGCACTGCGGCAGGAGGGCAGAGGCAGGGAGAAGAGGGGCCCGGAGCCCTGCAAGTAAGTGAGCAGGAGGAGGCAGGCGACCACGGGATCGTGGGTTTTTCCTTTCCGGCACAAGCCAGAGGTGCCGAGTTTGTTTTGTGTTCTTCTCCACATTCCTCCTGGCTGCTGTCAGACTTTGGTGGGGACAGCCAGGCCGGAGGCGGCCCAGTCTCTCTCGGCCTCACGCCAGCTCTCCAGCCACCCACGCGGCACATTCCAGGCTGCTTTGCTCTTGTCCTTTCGTCCGCCCCCTTCCCCACCCTGCCACCTGCCCCAGGCCCTCGGGGCTCCAGTCCCTTCCCGCTGCAATCCCGCCTGGCCCCTCGTAGAGCCTGGGCTCCCTTCTCTGCTCTCAGTCCCCATTAACCATGGTCTGAAAACAAATGGAAAATTCACACATTTAAATAACTTTTGTTATAGCACAGTGTTACAACAGTTCTATTTCATCCCTCACTGTACCTAATGTACACATCAAACTCCATCTATATGTGCGCATTGGGAAAGGTCAGAACACGGTACAGCCAGGGTTCGGCATCACTGGGGTCATGGGGTGCAGTCCCTGCCCGTAAGGGGGACAGTCACATTTTGTGTGTGCTCACCGTTGACCTTCCTCTCAGTTTGGGCAGGGAAAACCTGAAGCTGCGGAGGCTAAGGAGGGAAGGGAAGGGGCATCGACTGGGTTTCCGCACAGGCTGGCTCACTTTCTGGGAATCTGGTCGCGCAGGTGACATCTGCAGGACAGCAGGGAGGTCTGTGGGCGCTGCGGTAAGATTTTAGCCCGGCCCCCGCGAGGGAGCCTCGGGATGGAGGGCAGGGGAGACAGTGTGGGTGGCACAGAGCATCCCCTGCCCCCAAAAGCAAAACCAAGCTCAGAGCAGAGCCTCCCTGCTGTGTGCCGGGGAAGGCAGGTCACCATGCGCTGCAGCAGCCCCACAGTGCCATCTGCTCTGCATGGGCCCGGGCCACACCGCACGCACGTGTGCGCGTGCGCGCGCGCGCGCACACACACACACACACACACACACACACACACACGCTGTGCGGGGGCGGGGAGAGTCTGTGCCTCGCCCCGAAGGAGCCCACAGCACCAGGTAGACAGCAGGCAGCACTTGGCGTGGAGGAAGCCGCAGGACTCTCCCTGGGCCTTGAGGAAGGATGAGGAGGGCAGAGAGCTGGCAGCTCAGACCTGGGCTGGGCGGTGCGAGGCGGGCACGGAGGACGGAGTGGCTGGCCTGGCACGGCCGAGGAACTGTGGGACAGACAGACAGACACACTCTGAACTGCAGGTGATCCACAACACCAGGCTAAAGGGATTTGGGTCCTTTAGGAGCAAATGCAGAAGGGCACAGGGGAACCTGAATGGGGGAACTGTGTGATCAAAGAAAAAGTCGGGCGAGAGAGCTTCCACTTCCTAACTGCCCGCTGCAGGCCAGACTCCGACACAACAGCCTTAGCGGGGAGGTGCTTTCTCTCCTTGTTTCACAGAAGAGGAAACTGATTTTAAATTAGGCGTCAGAACAGCTGATCACAAACAAGACATCCGGCAAAGACTCCAACCCGAGGCTGCAGGACTTCTAAGCACGTGGGCCCTCTGCTCCGCCCAGCTGGCGCCCTGCGGTGGACAGACGGCAGTGGGTCACGGACAGACGGACGGGCGTCCCAGCTTGCTTACACCTCGTAAGCATGTGTGCAGAGTTCCTGGAGAGAGGCCCACTGCACCCAAAGTCGCAAAAGAAGCAGGGTGCACTGTTCTCCTCCACATGTCACCTGTGGGCCTGAGGTCAGCCAGAAGGGTGCTTCAGCTGGGGAGAAAGATGGAGAGGACGAAGGTGAACAGACAAAAAGCCTGAGACGGGGGCTTATTTGTGGCAGGAGAGGTGCACAGAGGCCACCCAGAGCCACCCTGGGGCCCAGGACCTGTGGGCTCCCCTCTGCTCCCCTCTCCGTCCATCGCCCACTCTGCCCGTGTGTCCCCGCTCTGTAGGCACAGCCCCTCCGCTCCCATGCTGAAGGTGACACTCCTGGCCGGTCCCCCTGCGGATGGCCTCCAAGACGCTTTTCCTGTAGTGGGGAAGGTGCTTGACTCAGCCACTTGGTTGCGTCTGCACGTGGCGTTCCTGGCCGTCTGTGCCCCGCCGGGTCCTCTTCAGCCCGCGGGTCCCCAGGTGACGGGGAAATGGTTCCCTCCGCCCTCGCGGCTGCTGCTTTGCCCTCCTCTCGGAGCGCCGCTCTCTTCTGCGGGTCTTCCCTGTGGCGAGAGGCGGGTCCCGCGGCACCTGGCGCTGGCTCCTTGGCCCTCTCCGGGCTGGAGAAAGTGTTTCCTCCGGGGTGCGGGCTCCACACAGCGCAGGCTCGCCCACCAAGCTCCAGCTGCTCGGCGATGGCAGGTGCCTGGGAGTTCAGAAGGAAGAATGAGCGACTGTGAGCGGCCGCACTCCCCCTGCGCCTTGCTCCGGAGCACACCCACCTCTTCTGGGGCTCGAGGCCTCCTTCCGGGGCAGCCCCCAGAGGTGCTGGCGGGAGGCCCGGCGGGCCATCTCCGGCAGGGAGGGCGACACGTGCACGTGGTTCTGACAGAGCCCTTCCATCCCGCCCTCATTCCTCAGGGTGACTGAGTCCCCAGCCACCCTTCTCTCTGCTGTTGTTTTGCCAACAAGGCCAGACACTTCTATTAACAAACAGCAGGGCCCTGAGGAAGCGCAGGGATTTCCCCGGGCCGTGTTAATCTGCTGCCGGGTGGGGCAGGAGGGTGCAGGTATGTAGGAGGCTCGGGCAGGGACCCGGCCCGCAGGACGGCTCTAAACTGTCGGCCCACCGGCCCTCCAGGGTACCCGGGCGGCCAGCTGGCCTGTGGGGATGAGGACGGGATGGCAGGGGGACCAGGGCACCCTCAGGCCTGAATCCTGGAAGAGGAAGAACTGACAGCTGGGCCCCCCCAGCCATCTGCACCCCACTCTTGCCCCTTCACCCGTCCCAAAAGCAGCAGGGTCAGCTGAGGGACAGTCCTGTTCCAGGAGAAGGTGACGCAGAGGGGGCGATTGGCACTCAGAGTAACAGAATATTTCCCTTCTCCGTCTGCGGATGGGGTGTCAGGGACTCCAGGGTGCAGCGTCTGCTCACGATACTTCCCCATTAAACAGTCGTTCTTTCCACTATGGCCATTCGTGCTTTTTACTGTTCTTGGTCACCCAGAGTTAGAGACCCTGTTCTCTCCCACCCAGAAGGAGCAGGCCAGAGAAGGGCCCGGCACAGTCCGGGTGTGTCTCGGGGTTTTGGAAGAGGCTGAAAGGAGGCGCACGGGAGGACTCCTGTGCAGGCTCTGGCTGAGGCCCAGTGCCGGTGAGGGGACCGGTGCGGGCCGTCTCGTCTCCTGTCTTCCAGCCAGACTGCGTGTGGCCAGCCACAGGCCCCGGCGGGCAGAGCCTCTCCGACCCCCAGTGTCTCCCCGGTGCCCACCACGTCACCAGCACGTTGAGGAGGCCGACCCGGGGCTGCACCGTGTCCCTGGAGAAGAGGGCACTGTGTAGGATGCGTCCGGCTTCTCCAGGCGCCCCGAGCAGCCGGGAGTCACCGTGTGGCCTTCGGGGCCGCACACACAAGCTCGGGGTAAGCACCAGGCGGATGCCCACCAGCGGGGACCTGGCTGGAGTCCCGCGCTGCGGTCCGCAGGCTGCCCCTGGCCAGGGTCGCCCCATCTCCGGGCAGCCCGGCCCGGGCCTCGCCTTCCTGCGTCAGCTCTCGCTGCCCGCCACCGCCCAGACAGGAGCCGCCACTTCTCTGCCCAGATGCTCGGCCGGGCCACCAGGGACACGGCCGCGGGCCCGCCGCCCGCAGGGAGTCCGGCCTGAGTCCCGCCGCGGGCCCGCCCTGGGACCAAGACCGTCCTGTGCGCACGCCACCGAGGCAGAGCGAGGAGGCCGCCGGGCTGCCCTCTGGTGGCCGAGCGAGCAACACACGCCAGACCGCCGGCGCGGCCCGGGAGCTCAGACGGGGCGCCCAGCGGGCACCAGCGCCGGCCCGGCTGCTGCTCCCGCCGCCGTGCGAGGGGCTGAGACTATGCTGCAGAACTTCGGGCGGATCCGGTCGCGTTTTCCAAACCGGCGTCAGGCGCCCAGTGCGCAGCTGATTAAAGATCCGGAGCCAGGAGCAACGGCTCAGGCCTTGGTCAGAGTACCTGGGAGGACGAGGCAGGAGGATCCCTTGAGCCTGGGAGTTTGCGAGCATCTTGCACAACAGGGTGAGACCCCATCCCAGAAGAAAGCAGCAGAGGGGAGCGGGGGGGGGGCAGGGAGGAGGGAGAGAATGAGACTCTTAAGGGAGCTGAAGTTTTTTTTTTTTTTTTGGTACCGGGGATTGAACTCAGGGCCTTGTGCTTGCAAGGCAAGTACTCTAACCACTGAGCTAAATCCCCGGCCCCGGGAGCTGAAGTTTGTACCAAAGCAAATCTTCAATCAAACAAATCTGAAACAAGTGATTGGCAGAAGACCTGGGACTTCCCCTCTGGGCTCCGACCTCAGCTGTGCCCCTCTCTAATTTAACTTTGACCACATCTTATTGCCACAGCGGACATGTTTGTTTCCTCCCTGGATACAGAGCTCTTGGAGGGCAGGGAGGGCTGAAACTCCCCAGCACTCCATGCAGCAGCTCAGTGTAGACCGGGTGTTGGGCAAACAGGGGGACAAATGAGTGGGTTGGAGGCCCCTAGCTGGCGACCTTCAAAGCAGGACAAGATCTCCCGTCTGGTCCAAAGACAGCACTGGGCTGCCCAGGGCTGAGGGCCGCGCCCAGAGTGTTCCCAGGTAACTCAGCTCCCGTCATTAGATCACACCACGATACTGCTGCTCAGTTCTTTTCTTTCCTTGGTCAAGCATTTACTGACCATCTGGCATGCCCGAGGTACTGGGCTATTGTTCCATAAATCTGTGATCCTATCTATTATTCAATCCCATGACTCCATGTTGACACTGGGCGTGACAGGCACCCTTGGATGAGGTCAGCCAAGGCAGAGCGAGAGCAGTGGGAGCGTCTAACCTGAATGGATGGCTGGCACAACAGGTCTCCACCCACCGTGTCCCACGCAGACTCCTGCCAGCTAGTGAACACACCGTGCTTGATTGCCAATGCCCACTGCCTATTATTAGTATTAAAATCCCCAGTTACCTCACACTGCTTCCGTCTCCCTCTCACTCACCCACCTGCTGTATCAAACCGAAAAGGGTTGGTTTGGAGCCAGCAATCCTGCACCTGGTCTTGACTCGGATAAGCTGTAGACAGGAAGTCACCTTTCCCAGTGCTCGGTGGAGTTTCCTTTGGGGAGGGGGAAGGCGGCCTGGCCTCAAACTCACCATCCTCCTGCCTCACCCTCCAGGCAGCTGGAATTACAGTCATACGCTGTCATGCCTGGCTTCTAAGTAGCTTCCTAATCTGAAATGGGGTTAATAATTTGTTTTAGAGAAATACAGCACAGAGACAGACAAGGCCAGGTCCTTATCTTCAGGAAACTTGCACTTTATAAGCAGAGAAAGACATGGAAACAACATGATGTGTGGAGTTTAATAAGGCGGCGCGATGTCAAGAGCCCTAGCTCCCCACCTGGGCCACACTAGGAACTCAGTTTCTTTGCCTCATTTCCTCTCTCCTGTAAGGACTTTGTTTCTCTTTCTTTTCCCAACTCCATCTCACTGGCTTGGGAGGTTGTGAGAGTAGTGTGAGGGCTTCGGCCTTCCTTCCTACCTTCCATCCCATACTCGCATAGCTCTCTGTCAGGAGACACCCAGGCATTATGTCCCTCCTCACCTGGGGCACGGTTCTAACAGGAGACTTTCAGACATGAGCTCCTGAACCTGCACCAAGACTTGCTCTTGTTTCCCCAAACTTCCTGTCCAACAATACCTTCTCTTTCTCTGCAACCATTTCAACCTACTGTCTTGGCAGAACCTGGCATTCACTGATGAACTTAGCCATCGATAAGACATGCACTAAGCGCCCAGTAGGGCCCCGGCACTGTATTGCGTTGGGTTGCACAGATGAATAGGGACAGAGTGAGGAGTAATGGTTAGAATCGAGCGTTGTTGGCACTGCACAGACCAGAGTTCACTTTCCGGCTCTGTAATTGTCCCCGGTAGGACCGCGCATGAGTCACTGCCTCTCCCAGCCCTGTTCCTCTTCTTCAAAATGGTGATAAGATAGGGCTATTGTGCAAACGAAGCGAGAGTTCATAGAACATTTAGCAACAGAGCCCGACGACGCATGCACAGTAAAAAAGCTGCGGTGGTCAGTAGCAAATCATACGTTTCTTCTCAGGGTAAATCCCCCAGAAACAGACCTTGCAACAAAGATTCAAGCAAACTGTAACCCCAGCTACTGGGGAGGGTGAGGTCAGCGGATCGCAAGCTGCAGGCCTGTTCGGGCAGCTTAGCCAGACCCTGCTGGAGGACAGTGCTTCTGTCTGTGCCGCGTCGAGAGGCCTCCCGGGGAGAAACGTCTGCCTGGGAGAGGAAGGCAAAGGGAGCGCCCCCACGGAGGCAGGAGCCTGCAGCCCCCGGGCACCCGCGGGCTCCCTCCCGGCTCCCCCATGGTGGCGGGCGTGCCGAGCGAGGGCACGGGTCGCCGGGCGGCTTCTGCGCCTGCGCGGGGCGGCTTCTGCGCCTGCGCCGTATCCGCCCCCCGCCCCCCCCCGCGCGCAGCCGCCCTCGCTCCGGGCTGACTCGGGTCGCTCTCTGGTTACTTCTTCCTCGCTGCCCGCGATGGCGCTCGCGCCTCTGCTGGCCTCGTTGCCAGCTTCCTGGCTGTGGCAGCGACCGCCTTGGACGCTTCGCGGCCCGCCTGCGTGACTCCGCCTTGGTGGGCGGGGCGGGGCCTGCGTGAACGGAGGCAGCAGTGAGGGCCGCGGAGGAATTAAAGCGGCGGGCGGGCCGGGCGCTGGCGGTCTCTCCCGGCGGAGGGGCGGTGCAGGGCTCCGGCGCGCTCCCCGATGCACGGCGAGCGCTCTCGCCCCGAGCGGGTCCCGCGACGGCCTCGCTCTTGCCGACGCGGCTCCGCCCGCAGCCCCGCGCACCGTCTACCGCCTTCGCCCGAACTTGGCTTCGTCCTGTCTCCTCGCGGCGCGAATGGGAGCGACCACGCGAGCGAACTGGCTTCCCTGCGGGTGAGCCTTCAGGGCGCGCCACGGCTTCGCTTAGGGCCTGAGAGACCTGACGTGTCTGCGGTTCTGCGGTTCCGGGCCCGCGATCCTGGCGCCTCCCGCAGGCCCACGTCCTTTGGCCTGCCGCCTGGGCGGGACGAGGTCAGATTACGTCCGGACCGCCGTAAGATTAGAGCTGTGAAGCGGGGATCCGAGTACTCAAGACCTAATCGTCGTAAAGAAGCGGCCTAGACTCAGAGTTAAGAAAACATTTTTATTTCCATTTCGCGGAGGCACCTCGTTGTCTACTGATGGGTCGCAGGTATCAGCCACCAGGCGGCAGCGGGGAGCACAGTGCCGCTGGCCCTGTCCAGGACCCGGCTCCCAGGGTGGGGAGGAGGAGGTGGAGGCGGGGCAGGGAGAAGACTGGATGAGTTAGGAGTGTGTGCGCTGATGTCAGAGAAAAAAAAAGAGGGGGAATGTGCGAGCTAAATGTGGGTCCCAGGAGGGGACAAAATATCGAGGACACCTTCGAGTTCCAAATAAGATTGAGTGAATGAAGAAAGGAATAAGGAGTTAGGCAGAATTGGAGAGCATTTACGAGGAAGCAGAAAGGTAGAAATGGGCTTGGGTGCACTCTGCCTGGAGGCTCAAACCACCTGGGGGGATCCCCGTTATCTGTACTCTTCCCGCGGTGGGTCAAGGTCTGGCTCCTCCCGAGGCTCGTGGTCCACCTCAGGGGCAGGTGGCCAGGGGTTTTCTGGGGGCTGGGGTCCCGCTGGCCAAGGATCATCAGGGCGGGGAGGTTGAGGGGGGTCAGTGCTAGGGGGCTCAGGGGGCCACACTCCACTGTCAGGCAGGTCTCTCCAGGGACGGCTGAGGCCTGGAGGTGGAGGATCCTCAAAGAGAGGGGGTGCCCCTGGCCATGGGTCGCCAGGGATTGGAGGGCCGTGAGGCAATGGTGGGGGGCTCTCCTCTTCTCTGGCCTCTGTGGATCGTGAGGAGGGGTGGTCCTTGCTGCCTGAGATGCCTGTAGAGGAGGAAGAAGAATGCTAAGAGGTAGTGAGGGTCCAATCTCCCTCCACCCCAGCTACAGGCCAGGAGGCAGAGCCTCTCTGGGGCGGACACAGCTTGAGCTGCCCCACAAACCTCAAAGTGACTCTCAAGATGCTCTTCATACATTTACCGAGTACCAAAGCAATCTTAAAATGACACAACTCCAGGCTTATCTGAACTATTCGCTGACAGACTGAGTGCCTGGATCTCCCCTCCCCTTGATAAATTCCAGCACCCTTGACTGGGATGTTCCCCTGGCGTGGCCCTGCACTGGTCCATACCCCAAAGTAGTCTATACCTTGGCCCAGGTGGCTCCCAGACCCCACCTCTACAGTGACCCCGCTGTCCTTAACACAGACCCCAGCTCCAAAGAATACTTGTTCAACACAGCTGGAACCTGCTATCAATTGGTCACCACATGACTTCACTCAAACCAGCAAAATCTTTATTTTGAGCAAAATGCACCTGCCCACACCCCCCACATCCCCCGCACTCTCTTCCTCATGGGAATTCCCAAGTCCCCTCCACCCAGTGAGGCTGCCCAATGTACCCCTTGCCTTAATGGTCACCCTTGCTGGGGGGGGTCCCCTTGGCCACTCTCATCACCCTACATCCACTCCTGGTGTCTTCCCAGCTCACCTCCGGCAAACAGGCAAAGGACCAGGACCCCCAGGAGCTTCTGGTGGAGCTTCATGGCTGTCTGCTGGCCCCCAAAGACAGGGTGCTGTCTGGGCAGCTGGGACTCCCAAGAGCCTTTATAGGGGAGGAGGCCAGTCTGTGGGGAGGAGCTGCCCAGTGACACAGGAAACCCCATTAGAACCCAACTGGTCAAGCCTGTTTGAAGGCCCAGCCGGCAC
Organism: Hystrix cristata; assembly: GCA_004026905.1. NCBI lineage: Eukaryota > Metazoa > Chordata > Mammalia > Rodentia > Hystricidae > Hystrix > Hystrix cristata. The sequence goes on along the minus strand of PVJO010008312.1, from coordinate 41,148 downwards.
GGAGGATGGTGGCGTCTCTCACTCAGTGGATGGCTCTCCTGATCAGTGACCCAGAACTCAGGTCTCCCACCCCTGTTTTCACACCACCCCATCCACACCCTGCAGCAGTGGATACCCACTGTCACCTCCATAATCACAGGGCCTCCACCTTTCCTCCCTGGAGCTATCGGAAGCCCAAGAATGGGAGCAAATCTCCAGTGACAGCGTGGGGAAGCCACATAATTACAGGGCCTGAAGGCAGGACGCAGGGCTGGGGGGGCTGAAACCCACAAGGCGCCTGAGACGTGACCAGCTCCTGGCCACCAGCCTTGCCCTGTGTCGCAGGGGGCTTCCCTCTCCCAGGCCCAGCATGCTGCTGTCTGGCACAGTGACACCCTGGGAGCTCCGCCTGGGAGCCGCCTAAGGTGACTGAGAATGAGGCCGGAGTGTGAGGACATCCTGGTTCCTCTCCCCACTCAGAGCTGGTTGTATCAGCCCAGTCAGAGGCTTGGTAAGAAGCTGCCCCCCCCCGCCTCTTCCTCCTCACTCAGGGTCCCCGTGCCCCTTGACCCTGCTGGTCCTCAGCTCCAGCGCCTTCTGTGCCCAGCTCCAGGTCTCAGCTCGGTCTCTGCCGTCCTCCTGGAGCTCAGCAGCATCCACAGTACACCGTGGTCTCTCTCTCAAGTTGCTCCCAGCTGGCCTGCTTCGCAGTGCGGGCCACCACCCTCGCCACGTCCACCTGCCGCGCCCCAGCCTGGCCCCTGCCTCCCTGCACCTTCCACACTGTCTCCTGGCTTGCTCCTGCCCACACCCAACCAAAGATCTCTTGAAAATGCAAATCCAGCCCAGTGTGGGCTGTCATCCCGGCACTTGGGAGGATCAGGCAGGATGACAATTCCAGCTGGGCCAGCCTACTTGCATGCCACAGTAGGCTGTTTGAAAGCTCTAAAAGGTTCACCATCACTGGCCTAGACTTTATAGTAGGACCTTGTCTTAAAACAACAAAAAACAGGCTGGAGATAGTGGTGCACACCTGTAATCCCAGCACTCAGGAGGCTGAGGCAGGAGGATCACTGCAAGTCTGAAGCCAGCCTGGACTACAATAGTGAGGTCAAGGGCAGCCTGGACTACATAGCAAGATCCTGTCTCAGAAAACACAACAGAAACAATAAATAACCCAAATCAAATTGCCACAGTTCTAAAAATACTTCAAGGGCGTTCTGCTGAGTCCTTGCCAGCAGTGGCCTGCCCCCAGCATCCTTCATCCTGTCTCCCCTGGCTTCAGAATCTCAGCGGGCACTTGTCCCCTCCATGCGTCCCTATGGTCACTCTATCTCACTTCTCTTCCCAGCATCTGTTGGATTTGTGTTCCTTTGTCCTGAGGGTATTTTTTTTTAGACAGGGTCTTGCTATGCAGCCCAGGCTGGCCTCAAACTCGCAGCAACCCTGCTGCCTCAGCTTCCCAAGTGCTGATTACAGTACAGTTGGGTGCCACCATGCCCGGCTGGCCTGAGGTCCTACGTTCTCTGGGCAAGGCCACCACTGTGGGCCTCGGTGGGATGGCTGGTATGGTGCTACTAGCTGAGTGCCCGGTTGAATGAGTGAACATTTTCCTTCTCCTCTCTGGCACTTACCATGTTCCAGAGAAAACAAGTTATTGTTTATTCATGTATTTGGTGCTGGATGCTGACCTAGGGCCTCTGCACTAAGCTATATCCTCAACCCTTTTATTTTTTGACAGGGTGTCACTAAGTAGCCTAGTCTGGCCTTGAATTTTCGATCTTCCGGCCTCAATCTCTCAAAGTGCTGGGATTATAGGCATGCACCACACACCTGGTTAGAGAAAGTTTTAAAGCAAAAAGTGAGAATAAAGAAAAATAAGAGCTTCTCAAAACACGTCCAAAGGGGTTTGGGAAAAGGCTCCATGGGAGACCACTTCGCACACCGCAGACAGCCAGCTGACCGCAGGGCGCGTTCACAGCACCCAGGCGTGTCTCCACTGCAGCCTCTTTATTCACTGCGCCAGAATTCAGACTTGGTGGAACCTGGTGTCTGGCGTGGGGGCAGGGCCGGCCCCACCCCAGCTCTCGTCTCCCTCTGGGGATCCAGCCCCAGGCCACTTCCACTCTGAGCTGCTCAGCTGTGGACGGGGGCAGGAGAGCGCTGGTTGTCTCCTTGGCAAACAGCTTCTTCCTTAGCAAGGGCCTCGCTCAGGCCCTGCAGGTTGTCCAGCAGCGCGGAGAGGGAGCCTGAGAGGAGACGCCGCGGATAAGCGCCAGCGAGGGAAGGTCCTGCGTGCACAGCAGGCGGAGCTGCACGGTGGGGGCCCGAGGGAGAAGGCTCCTGGGCCCACGCACAGGGACCAGGGTCCCGAGTACCCCCACCACGCTGAGCCTGTCACCTCTGCCGGGCCTCCTGGTGGACAGCGCAGCTCCCGGAAGTACAGGTGCCAAGGACCCCGGGGGGCTGGGGGTCGACTCCACAGGCTGCCGCTCATCCAGCAGGGAGGGCAGGACAGCCAACAGTCGCTGCTGCTTGTAATGGGAGAGGAGACCCTCCTGCCGCAGGGTGGCCTGGGAAGGAGAGGGCCAAACGCTGCCGCGCCCTGGCAGACCCCGGCCTGTCCACACCTCCGCCCGCCAGCCAGCCCATCTCAGGCCCAGGCCGCTGCCGTCCCCACCAGCATGACGTTCTTGTCCCTCTCCAGCTCCTGCAGGCGCCGGCTCAGCCGCTGCGCCTCCTCCTTCCGAGCCTCGTCCTGCAGACGCCTGAGCTCCTGGTTCCGCTCCTTCTCCTGGGCGGCCTTGCGCTGGACCTGGCGCAGGGAGACCACTGTGGAGAAGCCGGGACGCGGAGCAGGTGCGGGTCAGCCCGGGGCCGCGAGGCACCGTGAACACGAGCCTGGCAGGCCGGGCAGCCGCTCTGCTCCGCGGCCCTCTCTGCACCGTGCAAGGCCTGAGCCCAAAGCACCCTCCTCACCCTGACCGCACAAGTTCCTTGGGGAGACCCAGGAGGAGCTGCAGGTCAGACCTCAGCGCTCGCGCTCCCAGGTGTGATGACGGTACTGTGTTTACCTGCATTTCCTATTTGCAGGAAAGAGCATGAACAGTCATGTCTGAAACATAACTGATTCAGGAAATGCGCATGTAAACTGGTGTGCAGAGCAGAGGGCAGGTGTGGCGGAGGCGAATGCTGTGCCCGGTCGGAGATGGTGACAAACACTCATCACCTGACCGCTAACGGACCAGCTGGTTGGCATTCCGCCCGGGGGCAGGCACTGGTGACGCACGGCGCTGGCCTCCGGATGGAGCGCAGGAGAGCGGGAGGGAGACCTGAGCTGGTCGTGCCCGTGTGCCCACCAGGTGACAGTTTGTTTCTGCCCTTCCCACACCATCTCATTATGTGCAACCCTCAAGAAAAGGCTGGAGGGGCGGCGGGGAGCTGGCAAGTGCAAGGCCCTCAGTGCGATCCCCAGCACCCAAAAGAAAAAAAAAGAAAAAGCTGGAAATGGAGTTTTCAGCAAAATAATAACCTATGTTCTCCACCGCCCTCCTCCCCCAGGGCCCGGCCCCCAGCTCATCTCACCGGCCTTGGCCTGCTCCCTCCGAGCTTCGCTCAGCCTCCTCTCTGCGTCGGAGAGCTGCTCCCGCAGCCGAGTCTCCACCTCGGCCACCTTCTCCTGCAGCGCTGGGGTGAGGGGACAGAGACATCAGGAGGCGGCGCCTCGCCCTCCAGGGGGCGTCTCCCGCCGCCCGCCCCGCACCGGCACCTCGGGCACAGGCCTCCTGCTGCTGGCTCAGCTCCTGCCGCAGGCTGGCGGCCTCCTCCGCGCTCTCCTGCTGGCCCCGGCGAGCCGCCTCCAGCTGCAGCCCCACGCTGGCCAGGGCCTCCTGGGCGCGCTGCAGCTCCCGCTCCAGCTGCTGGGCCGCCTGGGCCAGCTGCCGCCGCTCCTCCTCCCCTGGCGGAAGCGGGGTGCTCACTCGGGCCCTCGCCCACCTGCCCGGCCCTCGCCTCCCCAGGCCTACCTTGCTCCCGTGCCCGGCCCACTTCCTGCTGGATGAGGCGGGCGCTCAGCTGCAGCTCGGCATCCAGGCGGTTCCGCTCTTCTCGCAGCTCCTGCAGCTCGAGGCTCAGGTCGGTGTCTGCCGGGGGTGCGGGTGGGGGTGGCGGGCAGCTGGGGGCGGGGGGGGGGGTCACCCAGATGCCTGACCCCAAACCCCAGCCCTGCCCTCAAGCTCCACCCCCCACCCCACCCCCTTAAAGCGCCCGACTTACCTCTCCCGGCGCAGCTCGGCCAGGGCCAGTTTTCGAGCCATCAGGCCTGGGAGGGAAAAGGCGACAAAAATGGGTTTGCAGGGCAGGAAAGGGGAGACGAGGGCTGAGGGTTTAGCTCGGCGTAGAGCGCTTGCCTTGCAAGTGCAAGGCCCCGAGTTCCATCCCCAACACCCCCTCCAAAAAAGGGGGACACGAGGCGTAGGGGAAGACGCAGGGACTGGTGAGCGGGACAGGGAGGGCTGGCCGGGGCTGGCGCGGCAGGCAGCACGCTGTCACTGCTACCCACCCTGGACCGTGTGCACCTTGCGGACAGCATAGCGGAGTCGGTTGCCAAGACCAGGAAGCCGGGCTACAGCCTGTTCCAGCTTCGTCATGGTGCTCTGGAGGCCGAGCTGGCAGCTGGAGAGGGCACAGGACACTGACTCTCCACCCCGGCTCACCCCGCAGGACCTGCCTGGTGCTGCAGCTGCTGTGCGGATCACAGCCAAGCTGCTTAGCAGACAGCAAAAAATATATAAAATGTAATGCCTTTAGTATCAAGTAGAAATGGTGCGGTTAACCAGGTGCGGTGGCATACACCTGCAATCTTAGGACTCTAGAAGGCCAAGGCAGATCCCTAGCACCAACCCCCCTAAAAAAAAATAAATAAAAAATAGAAGGCTGAGGCAGGAGGAACAATTGTGGCCTATATCATGTGCTCAGATGGGGCTTTTCAGAGGTGGCTCGATCCAGTGTGTGGTACAGGGGTTTGTGTGTGTGTAAATTAGTCCACGGACTGGTTTAGCATAGTTCCGGGCGTGGACAGTGGGAAAGCCTCCACTGGGTGTGGGTGGCACCACTCAAAAGGCCTGTAGTTTGGATGGGATAAAAGGGAAAGGAAGGTTCGCTGCTGCTTCCTGCCTCCCACACCACGGGCTGTTCCCCCCCCACCGCCATGCTGCCCCGACTTGGAGACAGCTGATGATGGACTGAAACCTCCACAAACTAGGGGGTGAAATAAACCTTCCCTCCTTTAATTTGTGGGTGTTGGGTACTTTGTCCCAGCACCAAAAATATAGGGACATAAGTTTGAGCCTACTTACTTAGGCTCTTTAAAACTGAAAAAAGCAAAAATATAGCTAGTGCAAAGGCTCTTGTCAAGTCCCTCAGTACTGCCAAACAAACAACAAAAACCCTTCTGACCAGGTGTGGTGGCACGTCTGTAATCCCAGCACTCAGGAGGCTGAGGCGGGAGGATCACTGCAAGTTCAAGGCCAGCCTGGGGAACAGAGTGAGACTGTGCCTCAGAAAACAAACGAGAAACCAAACTAAAGTACACCTGCAGGCCGACGCGGCAGGCACTGTGAGGCTGGTCGCCCACAGCTAAGCTCAACTCTTCCTGCGGCTGGCTGCAGCTCTGGGGCGCAGGGTTGGGCGCCATCTGCCTCGTCACACTCGTGTGTGAACTAAGGTGCATGTTTCAAGAAAGCAAGCCCACAGCTACCATCATTTTTCCTTTTCTTCAACCCAGGAACTTAACGCTGAACTACATCCCCAAAGTTCCTAAATTGCCAGGCTGAAACGTGTGATCCTCTGCCTCGGCCTCCCACAGTCCACCACCACACCCGGCCGACCGGGTAGCTTTCCAGGCAACCATTAGTTTACTTCTTACAACCTGACCACCGCTGTGCATCAGAGAGCAAGCTACCCTCTGGAGGTGGGGCGGGAGCCGGTTCGTGTCGGAGGGCGGGTCCTCGTCTTACGTCCTACAGGAAAACCGGAGTGATACAGACCCCTGGGGAGAGGCCAGGGCGTCCCTGGGGCTGGCTGCGACCTCCGCAGGAGAGCTCCGGTCTCCGCTAGCAGGAAAACGAGTGGGAACGGAGCTGGCCCCACAGCAAGGATCACGTGCACCTGGGAACGGAAGGCGCCTCCACACCTACAGTGCGCGTGGGCCCGTTTTCTGAGAGTCTCCCGGCCACCCAGTCACCGCCAAACCTGGCAACAACTCTGCTTTCCATGGCTTCACGTCTGGCGTTCTCGGTAATAAATGATTAGTGAAGCCACCTCTGTCATCTCCTGGCCAGCGAAATCTTTCTGTTCTCGTGGCAAGGGCGACGAGCCCTAGAGCTTTCACTGGCAACACACAGCCTGCTGCAGCCAGCGCCAGAGTCCCCACCTGAGGCGGGAGGCACACGTGGTGCATGGAGTGTGGGCGGGGTCCCTCATAACTCCTCTAATTCTAGCAGGTTTAAAATTTTTATCTCTTTTAGGGGAGGTGGGGATTGGACCCTGGGCGTCAATATGCAAGGCAAACGTTCTCCCACCAAGTCCTACCTGAAATTCTCATGTTGGGCTGGGGATTTAGCTCAGTGGTAGAGCGTTGCTTAGCAAGCACAAGGCCTTGAGTTCGGTCCCCAGCACCACAAAAATAAATAAATACATAAAGTTCTCATGTTTTACTTTGTTTTTTTGAGACAGGGTCTCGCTATGCAGCCCAGGCTAGCCTTGAGTTTGTGGCAATCCTCCTGCCTCAGCTTCCTGAGTGCTGGGATTACAGATGTGTGCCACCAGCATGTTCAGCTAAATTTTCTTAAGACCCTAAGGTACAAATCCAAGAAAACAATGTGGTAAGCGAGGACACAACCTGCATTATAATTTTACAAAGCACAAAACTGTTACCTGCTCCATCATTCAAAGCCAGCCTCTATGCCCAAGGCTGAGTACAGACTGCCTGGCGCAGGCACCACACTGGCCAGGGCGGAAGCTGTTACTGTACAAAGCAGCTTCTGTTTCTCCTTAGAGGTCTCGCTGCTAAAGCCTGTGTAACAATTGTCGGGCATAAACAACTGGGAAGGTGGTATGAAGCACAGGCTTGCAACTGACTTAGAAGAACTATGGTGTACATTTTAGGCAGCTGTCTAGTAAGCACGTGGGGATAGCTTTAAATAGGCTAATTTTTTTTCCAATCAAACAGCAGATGGCTGCAGGATGGTAAAGAGAAAGCAGGGCATGGTGGCACACACTTGTAATCCCGGGACTCAGGAAGTTGAGGTAGGAGGGTTGCTGTGAGTCCAAGCCCAGCTTGAAGTGTACAGTGAGACTTGGTCACAACAAAAGAAAAAAAAAAAAAAAGATGGTAAAGAGAAAGGGTAAGACGGTAAAGAGAGAGAGGTGGGAGAGAGGAGACCACGTATCTGTGGAGACCCCCCCGCCCCCACTGCTCCTCTTAGCTTGGGCCAGCCCTGAATGGAGCTGCAGGGGAAGCAGGGCCTGGTCTCCAACCCAGTGTGCAAGCAGTGGTCACAAGTGGAAAGAGGTAGGGGGGCACCCCAGGAGAAACCCCACACAGATGCCTCTGGAGGGCAGAAGACATCCAGCCAGTCGTCCTAGGGAGCCAGCTTCCCGGTCCTCTTGCCCGAGGCTCTTCAGCCCCAAGGCGCCCCAGAAGCTGGAGAAGGAGCTGGGAAACAAACGCTCCCCACAGGCCCCTTCACCCCAGACACCTGCTGATGGCGCTAGCCACGAGCTTCAGCTGTTCCTCCGCCGAGGCTGTCTGCTCCTGCTGCCGCCGCCTGGCCTCCTGAGCTCGGCCCAGCTCCACCTGCAAGGCCTGGAGAGGACGCGGCGGAGGAGAGGGTCCCCCCTGGGGTGCGGACCACCAACCCAACCGAGTTTCCTCACCCTCCCTCGGCCTCTCCTGGCCTCAGCCACCAACCTTGGCACCCATCCGCTCCACCTCCACCTCGGCAGCTCTGTCTTGCAGGGAGCGCTGCAGGATGGCCTGCTCCCGGCTCTGGGCTGTCACCTGCTGCTGGAGCTCGGCCAGCTGCGGGGGGACAGGCAGCTGCAGGTCCCCCAGACTCAGCCCCTGCCGGCTACCCACTGGCAGATGCCCTCACCTGACGACGCGAGGGCGGCCCAGGGGGCCTGTCAGGCCACCTCTGAAATACACATACGCTCACTCGCTATTGCCTAACCATTTACTGTTTATCAGTCTCCATTCTAGGGTGGGAGCGCCACAAAGACGGGTGCTGACTGTACTTGTCTGTGGTGTTCAGGGCTATGTGGGAATCCCTCGGTTTTGGGGTTTTGCTTTTGCTTTTTGCTACTGGAGATTGGACCCAGGGCCTCTGGACTGAGCTACATCTCCAGCCCTTCTTTTCACTTTCTATTTTGAGACAGGGTCTTGCTAAATTGCTAAGTTGCCCAGGCGGGGCTGGAACAAACTTGTGATCCTCCTGCCTCAGCCTCCCAGAGTGCTGGGATTACAGGCCTGTACTACAATACCAGGCCTCAATAAATATTCATCCTTGTGCAAGGAGCCTGGGAAAAGATGCGAGGAGGAGCAGGGCCACCGACCTGTCCCCTCAGCGCCTTCACGGAGTCCCTGTGCTCCAGCTCCTGGGACCGGAGCTGCACCAGGAGGGCAAACACCTTCTCCCGCCAGCGGCTCAGCAGCGACTGGTGCTTCTCAGCAAGCTCGGGCTCCAGGGAGTCGGGGGGCGGAGCCTGCGGGCGGGAGGAAGTGCGGGGTCTGGGTGGGGAAGCGAGGCCCTACCGGGCATCAGCAGCCACGGCACTAACGGGCGGTTAGGGGAGGCAGACCCTGGCGACCCTACCTTCCTGGTCAGCTCCTCCTCCTGCAGGGCGAGCACCTGCGTGAGGCTCTGCACGCGCACCTGCAGCAGCTCGGCGGTGGCGCGCAGACCGGCTCGGTCCTCCTGCAGGCGCTGCGCGGGGCGGGGCTCGTCTCAGGGCCGGAGCCTCCCCCGGGACCCTGTTCTCCTCCCAGGGCCGCCTCGTGCGCGACCGGACGCCGCGGCCCCCCCGGAGCTGCACCGACGCCCCCCACCTGCACGGCGCCCAGAAGCTCCCGCCGCTCTGGCTCCCAGGCCTGGCTGCGGGCCTCGGCAGGGACCTGCTCCCCCACATATCTGCGCAGATTCTCAACCAGGGATAGCTGGGCCTCCAAGTCTTCTTGGGTCTTGCTAGGGTTACGGTGCAAACAGATCACCCATCAGCGGGGCACCCTGGAGACCCCCCACGCTACCCACCAGGGGGCCCCTTCCGGCCGGCCCACCCACTCACCTCAGCTGCGACCGCAGCAGCTCAGCCTCACTCTGCGCTGCCGCCAGCTCCTGGGCTTCCCCTGCCCGCCTGGCTTCCAGGCTACTCAGAGACTTCTCCAAGCCCTCGGCCTTGCTGGTCAAACCGGCCAGAGCCTCCTGGTGCGCCTGCGTCAGGGAGGCCAGCTGTGGAGAGAGGAGCAGCTCGGCAGGGCCAGCCCACCCGACCGCTGGGCCTTCTGAACCTCCCCTGCTTCGACCTTGGCCTCCACTCCCAGCTCTGCGACCTCAGAGAATGACCGCCGATCACCCAGGCTGCCGGCTCCATCCCGAGTGCCCAGCGCCTGTCCCGGGGCTGGCCAAGAGCAGCACTGAGCTTCCTGCCTGAATGATCCCCCTTCCCAGTCCTCTGCAGGAGCCAGGCCCACCTTCCTCACTGGCCCCTTACCAGGCTCCCGGATGAATCAGGTACCTGGAGTAAAGCAGGGAGGAAAACTACTTCCTGTTGGAAGAGGAAGGAGGCCTTCAAGTGATGGGAGGCCACCGAGTCCTGAGGAGCAAGCACTGCCTGAACTGGTGCCAAACACCCAGGATCTCCGTCCTTCCAGGGCAGCTGCTCCTGGCCTCTGTGACTCCTGCTCTGTGCTCTGCGTAACCCTAACCCTAACCCTCCCGCCCAGCTCCCGCCATGAACGGGAACCCCTCCCACCGCAAGTTCACCTGCTCTTGGTGCAGCCGCTTAACCTCCTCCAGCTCCCGCTGGCTCCCCTCTTCCAGGTTTTTCCGGACCACCTCAGCCCCGGCCAAGGCGGCACGCAGGCCCTCGGCTTCAGCTTGGCCAGCCTTCTCAGCCCGGGCCAGAGCCTCCAGCTCCATGGCCTGGGCCTCCAGCCTCATCTTCTGCTGCAGCGAGGTCTCCCGCAGGCCCCGCACCTCCTCCTCCAGTTGCCGCAGCTCCTGCAGCTGCCGAGAGATGAGCTCCGCCTGCTGGCTCAGGGCCTGTGACCCCACCAGCTCCAGGGACCTTCAAAGACAGGACAGCATGAGGGAGACGAGTCTGGTGCCGAGAGGGTGGCCACGGGCTAAGTGGCGACTACAGGAAGAGCGACCCTCTGCTCGGGCGTGGAGTGAAGCTGAGATTCGGGGTCTCTGCATTTGAGGCCTACTAAACAACAGGTCCACTGTCAGGGCTCACAGGACCTGATGGCCCATGAAAACGTGGGCCCTGAGCTCTCTGGAGAGAGCTACACTAGGCGGGTATACTAAACATCTGGTGTGCAGTCACGTGAGCCTGGCGTTGTGTGTGTGGAAAGGTTGGAAGAACTTGCAGAAACTTGTGAGTTCTGACCTAAGGACAAGAAGCGAGCGAAGCTTCGGGGGAGAGTCCGGAGTTTCCAGCGCCAGCATGGTGAGGCCAGGTGCTGGGTGCAGGACTTTGAGTGTCTGGAGTACTGTGTGAGGACCCGAGAGCCACACATCAATGAATGACACGGTCCTGAACGCTGGAGAACATTCTAGGGGTGCCATAAAGTTCAAACCAGCTCGTAACACGGCTCCTGAGACAGCTTCCTTGTTGAGAACCACATGAGTTGTTTTTTTTCTTTTTCTTTTTTTTCGAGCTGGGGATCGAACTCAGGGCCTTGTGCTTGCGAGGCAAGCACTCTAACCGCTGAGCTAAATCCCCGGCCTTGTTTTTTCTTTTTCAATAAAAGGAATTTATAGGCGAGAAAATTAAGTGACTTGCCAAAGACCCCAAATCAGAAACAGAATCTGTTTCCTGACACCAGTCCTTTCCTGCCTGGGGTAATCCCACTCTGGACAGTCAGAATGACACTCTAGCACATTCAGGGAGACACAGACAAAACAGCAAGAATGAGGATTTCTGTAACATTCACAGACGGCACAGCCATGATGTCATGTTCCCTGAAGAGGATTTCTTCAGCTCTTTGGTCAGAATGAATCTACACACCAGTGCCAGGTCTCTGACCACCGCCCTTCATCTGGCTTTATATTCCGCTTTATGATTAGGATCTCTTCTTTTTGAAATTTAAATTCCTTATTGATTTTTGGGGTTTTTGTTTGTTTTTTGAGAAAGGGTCTTGCTATGTAGTCCAGGCTGGCCTCAAACTCACAGTGATCCTCCAGCCTCAGCCTCCCGAGTACTGGGATTACAGACTTGCTCCACCACTCCCAGCTAAATTCTTCATTAATAGAGAATTTAAGTCAGATGTGTCTTACTCATTTTTGTTATTCCTATCTCGCGTCTAACACATGACCTTATAATTTATGCTTTGTTGGAACAAATAATTGCCTGTGCATAAATGCACAAGTTATGCAACCATGGGCCAGAATACAGTAAGGAACCCACTTCAGTGAAGGTCACTAGCAAGCAACTCTGAGAAAATGGTGGGGATGGATCCCTACCTGCCTCTCCGACCTAGCCCGTGCCCATCGCCAGAAACATCCCGTTCCCATGCGGTCAGTGGAGGCCGCTGGTGTCTCCCTGAGACATCTTGATGGGTTGGGGGCTGGATGAGGGGAATGTCTGAGACCCAGGCTGGAGCCACTCTCGGCTGAGCAGGAAGGGGCCGAGCCTGGAAGTGGGAGGGGGGAACCAGCCCGGCGAAACCTGCAGAATCACAAGGGCAGGAGTCAGGTCTCAAGGAGAGGCAGCTACAGGCCCCCTGGCGGCCCCGCTGACCTGAAGGTGGCAACATCTCCACGGTATCCGAAAGCTCTAGATTCTGTCTGCAGCCATCTACGTTGCCGTGGACAACAGATCAAACAAGAATACTCCGATTGAATTTCAGGCCACCTTCCAAAGAGAAAGCCCCCGCAATACAAAGTCATAATCCTTAAATTACAGCCAGGTCCCCGGACTCTAAGCAATTCCTTTTCTGAAAGAGGCAGGCGACACCCCAAGACCGCCTGCTTGTTCGAGGCCGTCTCCTGGCCAGGCAATAGCCGGAACCTGGAGGAAGTTTACTGAGAAACCGGCCTGCGGGGAGGGCTCAGGCTCGCCCCCACTCTCAGGATTCTGAGCAGTCTCTTCCCTCCTCCTCAAGTTTCTAGGATCCGGGCTGCCGCGGCGGGAGGTGAGAGCGGAGCAGCCCAGTGCGCCAGCTCCCCGACAGCCCGCCGGAGCCCCCGCCGCCCCGCGACCCCCCGGGAGTCCGAGCCCGTCTCTTCCGCGTCCCACCCCGCTTCTCCCCCTGCGGGCTCCGGCCCCTCGGCCTGCCCCGCCGCAGCGGAGCGCCCGCTCCGTCCTCCCCTCTTCTCCCCCACACCCGTCTCTTCTCCTCCTGGGCCCGGACTCTCGGGCCACCCTGGCCGCCTCGTCGCGCCCTTCCCCGGCCCCTCTCTCCCTCCGGACCCCGGACCCGCCCCGGCAAACCGCTTCCGGGCCGCCCCTCACCCAGCGCGAGCTCCCCTCGGCCCTCCGACCGCGCCCCCCACGCCCGCTCCCGGCCCGGCCTCCGCCCCCGACCGCGCCTGCGCAGAGCGGGTAGGTGGGCAGGCCCCCTCGAGAGCGCACCGCACCCGGAAGGGGGCGGGGAAGAGTGTACGCAGGCGCAGGGCGTCCGCGGTTGGCCCAATGAACGCGTCCGGCCTCTCCGCGCCCTGGCGACTCCTCCCCACTCCGGGAACCGGGAAAATTTAGGAGCCAATCAGAAGAGGCGAAAGTCGGGCGCGCGGGGACCCGATCTGGGCGTCGCCCAATACCGTGAAGGAGGGCGAGTGATCTGGCCAATCAGGAACCGCACGGGGCAGGCCCGCTCGGCGCGAAGTCCGACCCGGGAATTCCGAAGGCGGCTCGGGCTGCCCGCGCAGAGGCCGCGCCCCTCCCGCGCTGGCCGCCCGGCTGTCAAACTGCGGCGGGAGCGCCGTCAACGCGGGGCTGCGAAGGGCCCTGCCCAGACCGGAGGCCGCAGACGGCTCGGCGCGGTAGGCCTGCGACGGGCTGCGGCCGGGGAGGCCGGGTCTGCCCTGCGCGGAGCCGAGCAGCGCCTCCTCGTTCCTGCCCGGCCGGGGGCGGCGCAGGCCCCGGCTCTGCCGGCCTCCAGGGCCCCGTTTGCCCGCCGTAGGGGGCGACGGTGGACGCCTTCGCTCGGGGCTGCCTTTGACCCTGACCTCAGCTCGCCCCGAGGCGCGGCCCGAAGCCGCCTAACGCGTGCTTGTCTCGCCAGACCGGAGCTCCCGAAGCTGGCCGCGGAGGACCCAGCTCGACTGAGCCGCCGCAGGTCGCTCTCCAGTGTCCGCCCTGCAGGACCTTCCCGGAGCGTCGAGATCGCCAGTCTCCGGAAAGGCCAGTTCTGCGCTGTGTGCCTCGGCTGCTCGCGCCCCGAATTTGCACTGCTGGGCTGGATAGTCTAAGTTGAAATTACACTCGGCATATCCGGCCTGCAGCAGACCAGCTTAGCCAGCGGTGCCTGGCCCAGGCGTGGGGCCAGGCGATGGCTTCCTGAGTGGAGGAGGTGGTGTGGAGAGGCGCTGCCCATGCTGCCCTGCTTCCAGCTGCTGCGAATAGGGGGCAGCAGAGGTGGTGATCTCTACACCTTCCATCCGCCCACTGGGGCTGGCTGCACCTACCGCCTGGGCCACAGGGCGGACCTGTGTGATGTGGCCCTGCGGCCCCAGCGGGAGCCTGGCCTCATCTCTGGGGTCCACGCCGAGCTGCATGCTGAGCGCCGGGGCGATGACTGGAGGGTCAGCCTGGAGGACCGCAGCAGCCAAGGTCAGCGCCCAGCAGGGCTGCCTTGCCCCAGGTAGTGTCGGGTTAGAACAAGGGGATCCACCGGGACCGGCCACCTGCCTCCCTCCCAGGCTCTCGGGTCTGGCAGTAATGGTCCAGGCCTGTCTTGCATCAGAAATGTGCACTGTCAGACGTCTGACGACTGACCTTGTTCGTCCTATTTAGCTTACACGGGGCGGGGGTAGATCCAGGGCCCAGGTCATCAACAGGCAAGCGTCATAGAAGCAGTGTTCTGGGGCCAGGGTCGGACTTGACTTAAATCTCCAGCCTTTTGGAGGCACCCGCAACTGTGTGTGGACAGTTATTGGGCATATTTTCAGGGTCTGGGTGTGTCTTTCTTCCCAGTTTAAGGCAGCTCAGAGGGCTGGGCTTACGGGACCTGGAAAAACCTCAGAGCTGTCGCTTGACCTCGCCAGGTCTTAATTTCCTCTTAGATAGAACACAAAGCTTAGTAAATGTTTTGTGAGCATAATGACTGTAGTGTGGCTGACACTCACTCAGTGCTCAAGGTTCTGGGGTAGGCACTAAGTGCACAGATGTAGGTGGCCCCAGGACCCTCCATCTACAGATGAGGCAAGTGGGTTAGGAAATGGAGCTGGGAAGTGGTAGAGCCAGAATCTGAGCCAGTCTGAGATACACCAGCTCTTGGTGTCGGAGCTGGCCACAAGTAAGCATGACAGACCGGGACCTGGGCGCAGAGGAAGGAGCCCACTTATGGGAGAGCGCAAGAGAAATAAACTGGTTTTCTGGTTACAAGGCGCTTGTGTGTGGTGTCACCAGCCAAGGGGTTCAGAATGTGTGGGAGAATGCAATTGTTTTTCCCCGTGTTCCCCTGACCCAACAGGGTCAGATTACTCCTGACTGGTCACTTCTGTTCTTGTAATTTGTCATGCCCCACCATTAACAGGGACTTTGGTCAATAATGTCCGGCTCCCCAGGGGCCACAGGCGGGAGTTGAATGATGGTGACCTCCTGACCTTCGGCCCTGAAGAACCCCCAGGTTCCAGTCCCTCGGAGTTCTACTTCATGTTCCAGCAAGTCCGGGTCAAACCTCAGGACTTTGCCGCCATTACCACCCCTCGGTCAGGAGAAGCCAGGGCTGGTTTCCAGCCTATGCTGCCCTCCCGGGGCTCTCCACAGCGGCCTCTCAGCACCCTCTGCCCTGCTCCCAAGGCCACACTGATCCTCAGCTCCGTCGGCAGCCTCAGCAAGCTCCGGCCCCAGCCCCTCACCTTCTCCCGGGCTGAGGGTCGGCCCCAGAGCCTGCCGATTCCCGCCCCACCCCAGGAAGTGGGGCCCTCACCTGGCCCACCACCAAGAAACCGGAGGAAATCGGCTCACCGAGTGTTGGCAGAACTGGATGACGAGGGCGAGGCTCCCCGGAGCGCCCCCGTGCTTACCGAGCCCAGGAAGAAGCTCCGAGTGGAGAAAGCCCCCGACACCCAGTGGGTGAGTAGAGTCCTCATGGTTTCGTCAGTCTTGTCAGTATTTCACTGCCTTTTGGTTCCTTTTCAGAGCCTCAGGCTGTGAGGCCCCTCTGCTTGGGACACATAGATGGAAGGCGGACGAGGCAGGACCCTGGATTGGCCAGACCTGAGTTAGCTCTGATGCATATGTAGAGGAGGCAGATCAGTTGGTGTAGGGGAAGAGGTTAAAACTGAATGTTAGGAGTTGGGGATTCAGCTCAGTGGTAGAGCGCTAGCCCTGAGTTCAATTCCCAGCGCCAGAAAAAAACACAAAACAAAACCAGAGTGTCAATCCCATGTTTGAGACCAGCCTGGGCAAGTTAGTGAGCCCACTATTTCAAAAAGAAGAAAACAAGCCTGCTCAGTGGCAGAGCACTTGCTGAGCCCAAGGTCCTGAGTTGGATCCCCAGCACCGCAGAAGCCAAAGGCTTGCACTGCACAGGTCTGCAGAAGAGCCCACCTTGTGGACTGGGGATGGAACCCCGCGCTTCACGCCTGAGGAAAGTTCTCCACCTCTGAGCTACAGCCCAGCTCTGAGTTCCTACTTCTCACATTGAGGACTTTAACCTCTTTCTTCTCGTGCTTAGGGACAGGAATTAGGCGGGGTGTCGCGCACCTATAATCCCAGCACAGCAGGCTGAGGATAGAGTTCCAGGTCAGCGTGGGCTATGCAGACTGAGCCTGTCTCAAAAAGGGGGAATGAATTTCCCAGGCTCACATTATATGAGTCCAGGGCGCACCTGTGGTTGTCCAGGCCCAAATCTGGGCTTCTGTAGGTTTTCAATGACAGTGGCGTTTGTCACCTTCAGAAATCCGTGTGCTGTCCTTAGAAGCACTCAGCGAGCACCCCCATGGCCGCTACCTGCCCCAGGAAGGGACTGTGGCCTGGGGGTGACCTGGGTTCAGTATGACGCTTGTGCCATCTAGTACAGATGTGGCTCGTGTTGGCAGCAGCATGCAGGCTGCCAAGGAGGCCGACTTCCCGATGCCCAAGGTGCTGCGTTGGCATCCAGATCTGAGGCCCACCAAGGCACCAAGGATGGAGCCGGCACCTCCAGCCCAGTGGGACACAGTGGAGTGCTGCTGGATCCTAAGAATGCTTCCTTTCTTCCCTTCCCGCTGCAGGGCAGAATGACTCCAAGGAGAGGTTGCTTGGATACCGATTCAGGGCCTGCAGCAGGCCCTAAAGGCCACAGAAGCTAATTTCCTGACGAAGTGCTGCCTCTGGAGGCGGGAGCCGGCTGTCTCACTGCTACAGGATGTGAGGCCTTGTTGCCATGGACACTAGAGTACCTGTGCAGCACCCAGCAACTGCAGAAGCCGTGTCTGGGAAGACATGCCCTGTCCTTAATGTTCTTGAATGGCACCACCTCGGGTACTCTGGGAAACAGCACTCGGCCCCCAAAATCCTTATACTGGCTAATCCTGCTGCTGTTGGGACCTCAGTGACCTGGGGCTGGTTTCCGGCCTATGCTTTGCAGAGCTTTGCTTTTATTTCCAAATAAACAAGCAGCTTAATCCATCTCCAGGTACTTGCTCTTCTTGAGTCTGATACCCTTTGCTTCCCAATTCTTGGGCAAATAGACTCGCGAAAAGTCTAGAAAAGGCATTCAGGGTCTTTGAAGGGCATGAGGAATGGACGAGAACTGCAGGAACCTGCTCACCCGAAAGGTGATACAGGGATGAGCTCGAGTACAAGAAAAAGAAACAAACAAGGAACACATGGGGCTGGGAATGTAGCTCAGTGGTAGAGCGCTTGCCTAGCAAGCCAAGGCCCTGAGTTCAATCCCAGCGCCACCCCCCAAAAAAACCAAAATAAAATAAGGTATCTGGGATTTGGTCAAGTTCATTGGATGACAGCTTTCATAGACTTCACCAGTACTACCAGGGAAAAGAAAAGCTGGTGAACCAGCTATAGCAGATGCCAATCTGACACAGGGTGGCTTGACCTTCTAACACAGGCACACATCATACATGTGACTTCCTTTGTGGATATATATTGCCAAAGTATCACATCTTTTCTGTAGTTCTTATTAAGGAAGCCTCACACCTGGACTTAGTCTACCTCGACCTACATGCTTAGCTCCACCTTCCTAAACTTAACGACCCATGTCCCCACCTTAAGCAAAGTGCTTCAGAGCCAAGGTCCCTGATTGCCTACTGGCAGAGCCAGAAATGAGATGAGGTTTGGTGAGGCACTTCCGGACAGGGTATGCAGAAACCTCAAAACCTAAGTGGAAGCCAAATGGACCCTGGTGTTGAGAAAACAAGGAGCCATGCATGGTGGTACACACCTGTAATCCTAGAAGATTCAAGTCAGGGATAGCTCAGGTACTGGGGATTTAGCTCAGTGGTTAGTGTTTGCCTAGCAAGCACAAGGCCCTGAGTTCGATCCCTGGCATAAAAAAAATAAATAAAAAAGGATAGTTTGGGCGGTTTAATAAGACCCTGTCTCCAAAATAAATAAAAAGGTCTGGGGATGTAGCTCAGTGCGAAGGCTCCAGATTTAACCCCCAGCACCACAATGAATGAAGGAAGGATTGATTGATTGATACAGAGACAGGTATGAAAAGCTGGTGGTTTAGCTCAGTGCAGAGCCCTGGGTTCAATCCTCGGCACCCCACAAAAGCAAGTACAAAGTAAGAGTTTCTGGCCAGGCAACATGCAGCAGAAATTGCTATGTGAGGACCCGATTTCTCAGCGCAGAGCTGGGAGGGCTCAGAGTACCATGGCAACACAGAGAGCCAGCTCTGAAGGGGAAAGGGGTGCCTGCATCCATGGGCAGAGGTGCAGCATTCAGCTTAAACCCTTCAGGACCCCAAGAATCATCCCCTGCCTATCGGGAGCCTCTACAGATCAGCTTGGGCTCCAATCCCAGCTCCCCTTGGGCACTGGTGATCGCTAGCAGTCCCAGAGTGACTCAGGTGTGAGAGCAGTTAGCATCTCTCACTGGGTTGCTCCATCCCCAACACCTCTTCAGTCACTAAAGGAAAACCAGAGACCAAAGTATCTACTGTGTCCCAGGCTTCTTTATTTAAAATCAAAGTGATGAGGGGATTAAATCAAGAGCATCATTCAACTTCAGCTTCCCTCCAACCAATTGCCCCAACTCCCTGCCCCCACCCTCTGTGCTTCTAATTGCCTCTTTAGTGAATGAAGAACTCGACCCCAAAGCCCCGCAGACTCCAGGCCCCTCTCCCGGCCCTTCCCCTTCCTCCGCCTGCCGCCCCGGAAGGCGCCTCAGTTTGAGTGCATGGGAGAGCCCAGGGCGACGGACACCGGGGGAAAGGCTTCCCCCTCCGGGAAGGGAACAGAGGAGTAGAGTGTGGTGAAGTGGGGGCTCCCATAACCCTGGGAACCAAAATGGGGCCCTGGGGCCAGAGGAAAGGACACAGGTCCCCCCGCAAAGGGCGATCCCGCGGCCTCGTACTCCTCCCGCTGGGAGTAGTCACTGCTCGATCTTTTGCCCTTCTGGCGCCGATTGCAGAACCACACGCGGACCACCTGAAGAGGACAGAGGGGTCAGCTGCGACCCTCCGGACCGGAGCCGCAGCCCCACTCCGCGCACCACAGAGGGAGGTGGGGGACAAGGTGGGACGGGCGGGGCACTCACGTCCTTCTCCAGCCCCAGCTGCTGCGCGATGCGGCTGATCTGCTGCAGCGTGGGCTTCGGGCACTGCAAGAACATGTTCTCCAGGTTGCCTCTCACTTGGTTCTCGATACTCGTCCGCTTTCTCTTCCGGGCCTGCATGAGGCTCTCGGTCTTGCATCTCTGGGAAGGCAGGAGGGAGACGGCGGCTGTGGACCCGCAGGGAGGGCTCGCTGACTGGGAGCCAACCGCCAAGGAAACACTGACCAGATGTGACCTCGGAGCCAGGAGGACGGAGAGGGAAGGATCCCAGAGGGCGGCGTGGAGCTGGGCCCCGAACCTTCCCCCAGCAGAACAAGGGGACACACGGCACCCATCGAGAGCTGCCACCCCGGGCTGGAGGCCCAGCTCCATCAGACAGTGCACATGCAAAGGCCCCGGGCTTGGCCCCCGCGCCACAGAAACAAACGACAGAAAAGAGGAAGAGCTGGGCATGGCGTACTCCCCACACCCGAGAGGCTGAGGCGGGAGAATCACCACGAGTTCGAGGCCAGCCTGGAATACACACTGAGACACTGTCTCAAAAAACAAAAAGGTTGAGAGAGAAAATGAGAGCCCTGCCGCGCCCACACAGGAGAAGGAGCGAGTGCTGCAGGCCGGGGTGCAAGTGGTCCCGGCGCCCCACTCACCTCCTGAAGGTTCTCGTTGTTGTTGTCGGCCTCCTCCACCCACCTCTCCAGCAGGGGCCGGAGCTTGCACATGTTCTTGAAACTCAGCTGCAGAGCCTCAAAGCGGCAGATGGTCGTCTGGCTGAACACCTTCCCTGGGAGGGCGGGCGGGAGGAGTGAAGCGGCAGGTGGGCTCCCCGCTCCCCCATTCTCCTCCGGGGCCCACGGGCCTCCCTGGCGCTCCTCCCCGCCCTGGCGTCTCCTCCTGGCCCAGACCCCTCCCCTCACGCCCAGCCTGCGGTCTGCGTCCCCGAGGACACCCACCAAAGATGGCGCCCAGGGTGAGCCCAACGTCGGCCTGCGTGTAGCCCAGGGTGATCCTCTTCTGCTTCAGCAGCTTGGCAAATTGCTCCAGTTCTTTCTGCAGGGCGGTGATGTCCTGGGACTGCATTTTTAAAAAAAGGCAGAGGACTTGTAAGAACGCAGAGGCACCAGTTAGGGGCCTCCTCTCTGGGTGGGTTCAGGAATCCACTGTGGCCCCACTCGCCGCCCCCGACCCCAACTCCTGCGCACCCAGAGCACCAGGAGCACGTGGAAAGGGTGGAAAGGGGGCCCGGCCCCCACGAGGTCACCTCGGGGGTGCAATGAGCTCCTGCCTGCTGCTCTCTGCTAATCTGATACTCATGGTGGGCTCCGTGACTCCAGCCTTACCCTGATGGAGGAAGTTTGCAGACTAGAGAAATAAAGACTACCATGTCTGTATGAATCTAAATCCAACCATAATCGCTCCAGCTTGGTTCCAAGATCTGAACTATGACACGGCACGACCACACACACATCACACAGACTCAGCCAGCAAACCGGGCATGGTGGCACACACCTGTAATCAGTCCCAGCACTCAGGAGGCTGAGACAGGAGGATCAACCGCTGTGAGTTTGAGGTCAGCCTGAACTACACAGTGAGACCCTGTCTCAAAAAAACAAAACAAAAGGGAGCAACAAAAAACCAACTGCAATCAGTGTCATAAGAGGTACACATGTGCTTGGTGCCTGATCTTTAATTTAAAAGTCACATTACATTTTGGGGGGGCAACAGGGTCTCATTATGTAGTTCGGGCTGCCTCAAAACTTACTATGAGGCCCAGGCTGGCTTCAGACTCACAGCGATCCTCCTGTCTCAGCTTCCCATGTGCTGGGATTACAAGCATGCGCCAACCATGCCCACCCACCTCTACCCTGTATTTCTTACTGTATCTTTCTGCATCCTCCCTAGTTAATTCAACAGATTTCCTGGGCACCTTCTACAAACCAGGAGTTACACAAGCCAAACGCCTGACCTCATGGAGCTGGCATTCTTTTTTGGGGGGTTGCTGGGGATTGAACTCAGGGACTTGTGCTCTACTAGGCAAGAGCTTTACCACTGGAGCTAAATCCCCAGCCCTGGAGCTGGCATTCTAATGCAGCAAAGCAAATCGCTACCCCTGCTGATGAAAGCATCCAGGAGAAAGCCAGGCACGGCACGGAAACAGCACAGCAGGGTGCACCGGTTCTGACCGACTCCGAAGGTGATCTCCGCTGCCCAGGGAGAAGCACTAGCTAGGCAGAGCCCGTCCCTGCGGCGGCGGCTTCAGCTGGCGGCAAAACGGTCTGACCCTCACATTTCAAAACGCCAACTTTAGTTGATGTGTTGTCAGCTGACCGCAAGGAGGCACAGGCAGCCGGGTGGCTACCACGGTCCTGGCACAGATGTTGGGGGCTGGGACGGGGTCAGGCGTGGCTGACGGAGCAGGCGGAGGCACCAGAGATGTCTGCGAAGCGGGCGCAAGGCGGAAGGGAACCAGAAATGGCCGGTTCGGGCTGTGAGCACTGCGATGGGGCGGCCATCCCCACGCGAGGGAGAAGGAGCAGCAGCCGTCTGGCTCCTGGTGGCGCGGGATGGTGGGGTGGGAGCGAGGAGGGTAGACAGAGCAGGGTCGGGGACTGAGCCGGGGGCACTCCCGGAACACGGACCAGCGGCGGCCAGCAGAGCCACCACCGAGACACCGGGGGGCTCATTCCAAGAGTCTTGGCAGTGACCGCTCCCATCGGATCCAAAGAGACACGTTTTCCTTCGCAATTTCTGTTCACCCAAAACCCCAAACCTACAAATGTCCTCAACTGCCTTCCCAACTTTCCCGAATCCTATTTGGGGATTTGGAGTAACGTAAACCACAGTCCAAATCCCACTTCACTGAGCAGTTAAGACCCGTGAAACAAGCTAATAGCGTCTCCCAGGAGAAGCGTGCGAGCTAATGCCAGAACGACCTATAAACCGAGCACACGGCGGCACTGAGCAAGGGACCCCGAGGGCAGCCATTGTCACCAGCATCGCCTCCCGCGAGGGGGCCGCGCGCCTCGCTCCCGTCTGGAGCCGTCACGCCCGCCGGGATGAAGGCCTCGTGCCTGATCTAACTGCTCACGCTGGCCGCTTCGGGGCTGCATCTGTAACGGCCCCGGCGGGGCTGGAGGCCGTCGGTCCCTCAGCAAGCCCTGCACACCTGAGTGGCCTCGCGACACCGTTTCCCGCCGTGTCTTTCTCTAGTTTACAATTTACCACACCGAGACTGAAATCGATCAAACTGGCACCTCCATCTCCCTGCCAGGGAGCGCCAGGCTGGGCGTTCAGCACGATGGTGCCCCCGGTGGAGGCGGAGGACGGCCAGGCCTTCAACTTGACCCGGAGAAACCCAACTCCTGGGTCCACACGCAGCCCAGGCAGCACCACTTATCAGAAAGCAGTCACACCCGAGCCTTCCAGGGACAATAACGAGGATAAGCACTGTTTTCATCCCGAGCCTCGCTAAGCCCGAGGCCAAGATCTCGGGTTTGATAAGGATCAAATTTCCCAGTACGGTTAAGGGTGGGAGAAGGGGCTCCCATCCGCCCCAGGAGGGAGCTGCTGCTTTGCTGCTGGCCCTGAGTGATCTGACCCCGGGCAGGCTGGAGAAGTCCGGGAGATCACGGGACAAGGCCCGAGGCCAGAGAAAGAGCCGACGGGCCAGCTTCCGATCACGCTCGGAACTCCAGCCTCCTCCGGGTCGCCCGTCCCAGCTCCCGGCAACCTGCACCACACCGCGTCCCAGAGTGGTCGACAGCGCGCCTCAGGATCTAGGCCCGGGCAGCAGCTGCAGGGACCACTTCCTGCCGGCCCAGCCAGCTCCCCATACTCGGTCCCCAGCACGCGTCTCTCACCTCCTCGGGGTTTGACTCCAGCTTCTCCTTTTCCGCCTTCACACCGGTGTGGGCCGCACAGGGCTCGGGGGAGGCCCCCTCCGAGCTGCTCCCCAGCCCGCCTCCCGCCTCGCCCTCGGGCTGAGAGCTCTCCAGGCCACTTTGGGGCGCCAGGCCCATTCCAACCTGAGGTCCACAGTACGCCACCCCTGCACAGAACTCGTAGGGCTGGGGGCACGGCGGGACACCCCACACCTCCGAGCCCGGGCCGACTCCTGGGCCCCCGGAAGGGCCTTGGAAACCCAGCCAGGTCCGGGGGTCAACCCAGCCTGGCTCCGGCCCTCCTGACCCATCGCCCCCTCCTCCCGGCGGGGGCGAGAAGGCGAAGTCCGAAGCCAGGTGTCCGGCCATGGGGAAGGAGGGAACCCCAAGCCGGAGCCCGGAAGAAATAAGGACTCTCAAGGAGACTGCTCAACCCCTCTCTCCCTCCCCAATCCCACCCACTAGCCTTGACCTCTGGCCCCGCCCCCTGGGTGGGTGGAGGAGAGGGTGGGAGGTGGGAGAAACTGAGGCGGAGGGTGTTTGCCTGATGGTAGTGGTGGTGTCCATGGACACCCAGCAAGGTGCTCTTCCAGGAGACCCCGGGTCTTCCCTTTCAACCTCCCAGCAGACTCCCCAGCCCTCGGCAGGACCTTGAAGAGCTGCGAGCTGCCTGGGCCATCTTGTCACCTCCATGTTCTTCAGGAGGCGGTTGCCGCCCTCCTCTCCAACGACCCCGGCGTCCCCTCGCTGGGGCTCACCCCGCCGCCCTCGGAGCTCCCCACTGAATGTGCGTGTGCCCCGTCCTCCTGGGAACCCTCTAACACGCGCTGACCCGCTGGCCCTTCTCCCTCCCCAACCCCACCCAGAAACCAAGACATTCCCAGCTGGAGATCCGCACTGCCGTCGAGCTACCCGGTTCCACCCTCTCTCCAGGGGCGGCCTGCCCGACCAGGCCTCCAGCTGCCGTCCCCTGACCTACAGGGGATTGACCCTCGCAGCACACAGTCCCCGTTACGGGCTCTGGATGGACTGAGCCTGAGTTTTCCACCCGAAGTCCAGACGAAGGAGCAACCCCGCCAGGGCCCCCTCAGCAAGAACCGCTCCTCTGCCCCGTCCCCACCCAGCGGGCATCTAACCCCGGCAGCCCCAGTCCTCCCACCCCCACTCCCCTCAGGCCTGCAGCCTCTTCCTGGGTGGAGAACGCCAAGGAGATGGGGGGCGTGTGGAGAAAAAAATACCTGACTTCAGGTTCAAAGAGGCCTGGGAGGGACGGGGGAAGGGGCCGGACAACGGCCTTGGCTGGACAATCCGGGTCCCCAGAGGGGGCAGCCTCCAGCCCCAAACAAGTGCTCAACCCTTGAATGGGCCTGGATGGCTCCCCTGGGGACAACTTCCTGCCCCCAGCCCCCAGCCCAGTCCCCTCTCGCGGGATCCCCTGCCAGAGTTCCAGCGACACCCCACCGCTCAGAGAGGAGCCTCCGACGGGCAGCGAGGCCCCCACCCCCGCCCCGGGTCCTGGACGCACTCTTGGGGGCTCCGAGGAGACCGCGGGGTGCAGGAAGCCGGCCCTACGCCTCCCTCAGCGTCTGTTTTTCTGGGCCCGGTCTGTGTTTTGAGGGCTCACGCTGCTAGCCCAGCACTCGATTCTGTTTGCAAGAGAAAAGCCCTCGGAGCGGCCGTCTGCTCGAGGATGTTTGTCTGTCTGCCCGGTCCCCGGGCTCGCCCTGCACGCAGGCCCCGAGTCCCACCCGGAGCCTGGAGGTCAAGGCGAATTCGTCTAGGTCCCAGGAGGCGCTCCCGGGCTGCCGGGGCTACCGAGGCCGGCTCCCGCTGTCCGGCCCGGCCGCTCGGGGCTGCAGGAGACCGGAAGTGGGCCGAGCCAGCCCGCCCGGCTTCTCGACCCCGCAGGCCTTGGAGAGCCTGCAGTCCCCCGTCAGCTCGGCCGGCTGCAAACTCTGCCCGTGCAGCCTTATCCCGAGCCCGGCCCGGAGACCTGGGCGGGTCAGGCTCCCCGCACGGCGAGGCCACCGCTGTGGCTGCACGGAGGTGGGTGGGTGCTTGGCTGGGTGAGGCCGGCCGTCGCCTCACCGGGGCTGTGTCTGGAAAGCCAGCCGAAAGGACCTGGATGGGCCGGTGTGGTGGAGGCTGAGGCAGGAGGATTGCAACTTCGAGCCCAATTTGGGGAACTTAGTCTTAAAATGTTAAAAAGAGCTGGTGGAAATGTAATGAAACTTCTCAGATTTTTAAAAAGTCTGGGGATGTAGTGCACAAGCGCTGAGACTGATTTCTAGTACCCCCCACACACACACTCAGATGGGGCTGACCTCACCAGAGTAGGAAGCCATTTATTGGGACTTAATGGGTTCTGCCAATCCGAAGGCCAAAGAAAGGGAAGGAATAGACGAGGAGAGGAGCGGTCAGACCTGGCCACCAGGAGACACAGACCAGGGTCTAGGCCCCGTCTGATCCGCCAGCTCACTGCACCCCACAGCCTGCACCTCGGTCTCCTCACCTCACCTCACCAAGACGACTTGCAGGAAGTGAGTGCTGTTTCCTTCCAACCCAAGACTGCTGCTGCGCTGTCAAACAGCCTCCTGCCCGCCCTGGCTTGTCCCCTTCACCTGGGAGGGAGGTGAGGGGGCCCCGAGAGCTGCCCCCTCCCAGGCTCCCATCCCCCACTCCCGCCTCCCGGCAGCCCCCTGCGGTTCTTCCCAGCTTGCTTTCAAGCCTGACCAAGACGGGTGAGAGGTAGTTGTGGTTTTCAAGTGCTTAGGTGCATAGGAGAAACGCTCCAGGAGGTAAAACTTCTGGATAAAAGAGGGAAAGAGGGATGGGTGGAGAAAGAAGACAGAGGGAGAGAAAGCTGGATGGACGCAGAGACAGGGATGCCAGGTGATTTTTTTTTTTTTGGCAGTGCTAGGGCGCTCGGTCCCAGGGCCTTTGCACTGAGCTACATGCCCCCAGGACTTTTCTTTTCTTTTTTCTTTCTTTCTTTCTTTTTTTTTGAGACCGTTACTGGACATAATGCTGCCCCCTGTAATCCCTGCACATGGGAGGCTGAGGCTGGAGGATCGCCAGGGCTTTGAGGCCAGCCTGGGCTACAGAGTGAGACCCTGTTTCAAATAAACAGAAGTTGTCTTCTAGCCCTGATGCTACGAGCACTTGGTTCTCCTGACCTTCTCCCAGGAGAAGGCACTTTCCAGCAACCACGGCGATCACGGCACAAGCCAGGAGCCCACGGAAGAGCTGGACTGGGGTGCTCAGCTCGGGGGGCTGCACAGGGTGAGAACACGTGGCCACCCCAGGCTGGCCCCTCTGAGTGCTGCCCTCTGCTGGCTCCACGGGCCCTGGGGGGCTGGGCGGGGCCAGAGCACACCTCGCCTGCACAAGGTCTTGGGACTGGACGGCCGCTCCCTTCCCCTGGGGTCTGGACACTCGCAGGCCCAGGGACTCTGGGCTCAGGGCCACCCATCTCTCGGCCTGCTGAGCTGGACTGCTGGCTGGCGGCCGGCAGCCGAGGGCCCCATGTTGGGAGAGTGACGGCAAAGGAGGCCTCGAGACCCCCTAGACCAAGCTGCCACCCCACACCACTCTGTGGGCGCCGTTGGTGGCACCCCACCTGAAGTGTCCTGGGCGGGACCCAGAACATAAGAAAGCCGGCCACGTGTGCGGGAGAAGGTGCTGGACCCGGCTGAGGCAGCGGAGTTTGTGCCGGGCTGCTCCCGCCCCTCCACTCGTCAGTCCCCACCGGCCACACGTGCCAGGCCGGGCTGCCAGCCCAGCTGCCAGGCGGTCCCCGAGCGGGCAGGTCCAGCTCTGGGTCAGGCGTGCCCAGGAGGACAATCTGGACATCGCGTTTCTACTGCTCGGGCCCCGGGCTCTGGTCGCCAGCAGCCTGAAGACTGCTGCGATCTGAGGCGCGTGCCCGACATGTCAGAGCCCCAGAACTCAAGTGACAAAAGACCAAAACGGGCGCTGTCTCCTCTCCCACACCTCCCCAAATGCCCGGAATTCCCTTTTCCAACCTATAAACCCTGCTCATCTCCGAGCCGCAGCTCCTGTCATGCACATCCTCAGCAAAGTCCTAACCTCTATCCCTGCAGTGGGGCGCCCTCCTGTGTCCCAGCATGCCCCGGTCTTGCCAGGTCCTAGCTCCTGCCCACACTGTTTTATCTGGAATGCAGCACCCTCCTGACAGTAGGAGCCACACCCCGAGCCCAGCACAGTTTCCCATTTAAATCCCAGAAGTAAACTGGGCATGGTGGCGCATGCCTGTAATCCCAGCACTCTGGGAGGCTGAGGCAGGAGAATTGCAAATTTAGGCCCAGCCTGGGCAACATAGTGATTTAGCGAGACCCTGTCTCCAAATAAAAAAATTTATAAAGGGCAGAGTGGAGCTCAATGCACAGGTTCTGGGTTCAATCTGAGAGGAAGGGAGAAAGGGTGGGAAAAGGCTCGCAGCACTAGGAGTCTTGCCTGGGACACAGTGGCACAAGGGCCCCAAGAGAAGGGGAGGCCACGTGACCATTAGGACACCAAAGGAAGGAGAAGGGGGTAGGGAGTGAACAGCGGAAAGGGAAACTCGCTACCCTGCAGGACCTCGTGCAGGCCTGGGTTTTTTGTTTGTTTGTTTTTGGTTTTTTGAGACAGAGTCTCTCTGTGCAGTCCAGGCTGACCTTGAACTCACTATGCAGCCCAGGCTGGTCTCCAGCTCATGGCAATCCTCCTGCCTCAGCCTCCCAAGTGCTGGGCCAGGCTCATTGTTTTAAATAGTAGCGCCTCCTGGGGCTGGGGATTTAGCGCAGTGGTTAGAGTGCTTGCCTAGCAAGCGCAAGGCCCCGAGTTCCATCCCCTGCACAAAAAAACAAAATAGTATCACCTCCCAAATCGCCGTACCTCTGTACTGCACGTCAGTAGAGCCAGCCCCTTGCTGCCGTCCTGAGCTGACGCTGCACGTCGCCTCAGCTCCACACAGGGCAGTGCGGCCTGTGCACGGAGTCTCCGCCCTGGGAGGCGGCCAGCTCTGAGCTGTGCCAGCCTGCACCTTTGGGCCGGGTGTTGGTGGCCTCAGCCTCCCGGAGCGCTGGGATGACAGGTACACCATCGCACCTGGCTATTATTATTATTACTATTATTAAGTCCGCTTTCAAAGCTGGGCTGTGTGGTGCCCCCTATAGTCCCAGCAACTGGGGAGGCTGAGGCAAGAAGAGCGCTGGAGTCCAGGAGTTGACAGCAAAACGCCCTTTTTTGGGGGGAGGGGTCCATTTTCCCGTCTGATTTCCTCCACTGTCTAGTTCCAGTTCCCAACTCAGCCATAGGATCATGTGAAGATACGTCAGAAGTCTCCACTTATTTGCATTTTTAAATTAATTTTTTGTGGAAATTGGACCTGGACCTTCCCACTGAGCAATATCCTCTTCCCTTTTTAAAATTTTTTGTTTTGAGACAGGATCCCCCCAAGTCCATAAACTGCCCAGACTGGGCTGGAACTTGCGATCTTCCTGCCTCAGCCTCCCAGAGTGCTGAGACTGCAGACATGCCCATGTCTGACTTTATTTCTGAGACAGGCTGTCTCTGTGCTGCCGGGCTGGCCTGAAACTCCTGGACTCAAGAGATCCTGCTCAGCTTCCTAAACAGCCGGGGCCACCTTTGGCTGCAAACTGCTTTTCCTTTTTCAGTGCTGGCCTCATGGAAGCCAGGTGAGTGCTCTCCCAGTGCGCTGCACCCAGCCCTCCTCTGTCTGTCTGTCTGTCTGTCCATCTTTCTCTTTACACTAGTGATTGAACCCAGGGCCTTTACAGTTACAACCCCAGCCCCCTTTTTTATTTTTTATTTTGAGACAGGGTCTTGCTAAGTCACTAAGTTGTCCAGGCTGGTCTTGAACTCGAGATTCTCCTGCCTCATCCTCCCAGAGTGCTGAGGTTACGCCTGGTTCCCCTACTTTTTCATAACTGAATAATAGACCCTGTCTGAAAACAACCCCCGCAAAAAAGGAGTAGGTGGATCGCAATTTATCCAATCTTTGCACTCTGGATGAACAATTTTTTTTCTCCAGTTTAACACTATGAACAGGGCGGGAGCACAGCTCAGTGGTAGAGAGCTTGCTTCGTATGGTACGCGCCAGGCCCCAGTTCCATCACCAGCACCACAAAGCAAACAAACAAAAACCAAGCAAACGAAAGCCAAAATCTTCCAACAAGCATTTTTACACATTCTTAGCCTCGGCTGTCCTTATTTCTGGAGGTGACTGCTGTGGCCTTGATGTCCAGCATGCTGGGGGGTGTTTTCATTTATGTTGTCATTATGTTTACAACCATCCGACGGGGTCTCCACTCCAGGACCTTTCTGCCTCCAGAACCCCTTCCCGGTATCTTCATCGGCCCAGGTGACTTCTGCAGGTTTGCCGGCCTCTGGATATGTCAGCGAGCCCTCGAGCGAGGCCACAGCGCCAGCTTCTCTGGGTCTCGGGAGGAAGTGAGTGCGGCCTCCCTGGTCTTCAGCCGGCTCTGAGGCTGGCCGCAGCCCTGCTGTCCCCTGAGGTCACGGGAACGCGGTCCAGGGCTGGATGTGGAAGATGCCTTGATTGAGGAGAAGCTGGGCCAGAGCCGAGGGGACGAGGATTCTTCACCCTGAGTGTCTTGTTGTTCTGAAGTGAGCTTCCTCATCCCTACAGAAAGCGGAAAATAGTAAAAAAGACATCACTCGGGGCTGAGGATCTAACTCAAGTGGTAGAGCACTTGCCTGTAAAAAAAAAAAAAAGACATCACTTCCTGTGTCCTGCCTTGAATCGCGGCAGCGTCCTAGGCCCTGCCACACCCTCCGCATGCTCTGCTACGGTCTTTTCCCCTCCTTAGTTTTTGGTACTGGGGAGCAAACTCAGGGCCTTTGGCTTGCTAGGCAAGCACTTGAAATGTTGCAGAAAAAATATGTTCAACTCAGCAAAAAAACCAAGCACCCCTCAGAGAGTTGCAGAACTCAGGTTTATTTATGTCAATGAACTCAGGGGAGTTAATACTCTCAGAGCCTGGCCCCAAACAAAGATTCTTGGGTTTACATAGGGGGTTAAATTCTCAGGAATTGCATGACTTTGTTTTCGAAATATTAAGCAAGCAAGCGAGGTTACAGAAGCAGACAGAGCTACAGAAGCAAGCAAGTTCGCAGAAGCAGACAGCACGCGAGGCGTGGGTTAAATCTTAAGTCCCAAATAGTTAAATTTCATGCCCTTCTCCTCATGAGTTGTGTGTAGTAATTTACGGTGGGGGGCGGCTGGCTTACAAAAGCAGAACACAGCACAAGTTATTTTAGTTTTCCTCTTTATTCCCCCTTTGATGCTTCTTCTCTTCCATAAGAGCATTCACTGGCTGTTCTTGGCTCACTGGCGATGTTGTACGGCAAGTACCGACAGGCCCTATTAGAGAATAGATCATTATCACGAGAAACATTTGGTTCCGTCTAACAGACCCATTACACATATACACAGTAGCACCAGAGTGGTCCTTCTGCGTCCGTCGGCTGTGGTCACTGGGAGCCGCTGCTACCAGACTCAAGGTGAACAATAAGGTTACAACACAATCAACCCCAGTGTAGCAGGGAGGCATCAGGACCGGTACCCTGAGCCGGCCCACAGTGAGTTCCTCAGGCTTCTGCCATTCTTTGACCTGTCCGCTTCCAGCTTTGTGACTGGGGCAGGGCTGCAGGTCCTTCTAACCGCCATCAGCGTCAGGCCATCGATTCTGGTGTGTCACTTGTTGCGGCTTATCCAGGTGAGTCTTCACCATTTAGACGTCCTGTTCTCCCGCAGGTGCCGCTGTCTTTACTCAGGTGTGGAGGCTCTACAGAGCGATACCTGTAACTTTAGCAGCAGTTGGGGTGGACAGGATAACAGTGAATAGGCCCCTCTAAAGTTGGACATTTTATTTTATTCTCATATAAATAGGCCCCTCTAAAGTTGGACATTTTATTTTATTCTCATATAACACCTTCTGTTTAAAAGAGTGAGCATCAGTCGTCAGAATCATGGGTAATTATTCCCTAACTCATTGATGTAGCGTGGTTAAGGTTGGACCTAATGTCTGTATCCGAAGTAAGTGTTTAGTCTTTTGGCTATATACTATTACTACTACTACTATTATTATTATTATTATTATTATTATTATTATTATTATTATTATTTCTGGCTGGGTGTCCAAGACCAAGTTAGACTGAGACCAGTAGTAATCAAAATTAATCTCTTTTCCACCAAATATCACAGTCAGTTAAGGCTCTCAGGCACTAGTTTTGGAGCCAGAGAGCCTCTTAGTTCCTTTTTTTCCTCTGTCAGTTGTGTCATCTGCCAGGATGGATCATGGTCTGTGCTAGACCACATGGCTCTCTTTGGGAGCATGGGAACATTTTTCCCTTTAGTGACTCTCCTTTTGTAGGATGGATACTGGCTGACTCTTCAGGGGTCTAACAATCTCCTTGCTCAGGAGATTGTGTGACTCACCGAAGTTGTAGGATTCTGTAGCAAGCTTCCTCCCCATGATTTGAGTCTTTGTTGGCCTTGGAGGGCCAGGGCCAAAATATTGGCTGCCTTTTAGCCCAGTTATCTCTTAGCTCGGGTCTCTAAGCCTCAATTGTTGAACACCCAGGAATTATCGTGGGAGTGGTAGATTTAACTATCACAATATTATCTGGATACAAAGCACTTTAAAGCATAAAGTATGACTAGAGAATTGTCATTTCACTTACCAATTGTAGTTGTCCTAGAAACCAAATTTTTACAGAATGTTAACAGATATTATCTACAGAGTTTTACAGGGATGACTTTATAACAGAACCATTAGATTTTTATCATCTCTGAAATACATTTAAATCTCTATGTTAGCAATTGGTTATTTTTGTCCAATTATAAGACATCAAATGACATAAACTCTTATTTGCATCTGTTATTTCATTAAAGTGTCTTTTAAACAATGTACTTTGTCCACAGATACCCCATAGGCCATCAATGTCTAATCTCCAGAGTGACGCCATCTGGACTCTATACTCAACTATCATAACACAATCATATAACAACCACATAACCATACGTCTAAAAAGTGTCTACATTATCAGGCCGCTTGTCTTATTTTGGGCCGGCGTGTACATTTTATCACAAGTAACTGGGGCACAAGCAAGGGAGAGCCAGACATCCAGCTTTATGGTTTTAATCATACACGACTTTAGCCTAGAAGCAGCACAATATTTCCTTGAATCTTTGGAGACCTGCACACTTGCAAGACACAAATATGTTTAATACACCATGAAGCCAGCACTAATTAGCATCACAGCTCTATGGATTTAGTTTTCATTCTTAACTGACTTATTTTTTTTAAAGTATCTCATTTATACAATAACAGAATATTTCATCAATGCCAATAGATGTAGATTAAGATCTAAATGGCCAAATTTAGAGAGCCATCAAAAATCCCAGTCATTTCATGTGTTCAAAGTCCAGGTATGTATTGTATAAAAGAAAACATACACAAATCACTTTGCATGTATTAAACCCATGTGGTGTAAATTCTATCAACTTAACTTTAAAGCTTAGACTCACAGAATATTACATGTATTTATATACCTCAGTTTATAAACTCATTTTTTTTCTTTTTTTTTTTTTTTTTTTGTGGTACCGGGGATCGAACTCAGGCCCTCGTGCTTGCAAGGCAAGCACTCTAATCACTGAGCTAAATCCCCAGCCCCCTATAAACTCATTTTTTTAATAATTCTCTTCACAAACCAAACTGGACAAGAATTGAATCAAATCTCTCACAAGGTAAACATTGAACCCAACCATTGAACCTAATCTGCTTCTTATTCAATTACTATATCTTAGTTCTCAGATGTACGGGTTATGGTACAAGCTAAGATAGTAGTTGTTTATTTAACCAAATCATAAACTGATTATTGTATATATTCTATAAACCCACAGTTAAATAGTCTTTCACTTAAGTTTTAGTAACCAAAACTGAAAAAAAAAGAAACCTCTTGAGTGTATCTAACTTACTTATCTATCATAATAATTTATTTGATAACTGTTGGGTGGCATCATAAGCCCCTGAAAAGACTAGACAAGCCGTCTATCAGTGGAGAATGTGGGCAGAATTTGGTTCAGGCAGCTGGTCTTCTAATCACAGGGAGCAGTTTTGTCTGTCAGGTTTTTTAAGTCTAAGGGGCCTCCATTAAGTCAGCCCAACAACTTTCCCAGGTGACACGTAGCAGTCAACATTTTAAACTATTTATATATAATCTCTGACCAAAACTTAAGTTATTACATGTAACAACAGATACTGCATTTACAAAACTGAGTCTGGACACCATCCTTGTTACCTGACGATCTTGATGGAAACGCATCACCAGCTCCTAAATATCTTTATTTTTTTAACAGATTAAATTAGTCTACTGTTCTTTTTTGGGGGGCTGCTGGGGATTGAACTCAGGGCCTTCACACTGTCTAGGAAAGTGTTCTACTACTTGTTTTTTTTTTTTTCGGTGTTGGGGCTCAAATCTAGGGCCTTGTGCTTGCAAGAGGGGCACTCTAACCACTGAGCTAAATTCTCAAACCCCTAAATTAGTCTACTATTAAGCTACATGAATCGCAAGCAGCCAGGCTGACACCACGAATGTTTACCATCTATAAAGAGACCCATAGAACGTATTTGAGACCTGGGAAGGAGCACTGATAGGTCGGGGCTGTAGCCCCCTTGTCTCTTGAGCACTACCATACCAACAAATAAACATACGTATTTCTTTCTATAACCTGTATCCTCCACAAGCTTTTCTTCAACACACAGCATTTGAAGCTTTCGGCCCTGTCATCATTTCTTTATGTCCTTCTAGCAAGGCAAAACTTTACAAAATCTTCTCATATCAAGAGTACATCTCTTATAGCCTTCTCTCTCCATATTTCTCCTTTCTTGCTTACTGTGAACTTTTCATAGCAAACATGGCAGCAGCGGTTTGCATTTTAAAGTGTTTCTCCCATTTTTTTTTCCCCCTCAGATTGTTACAATTTTAAACTTGGCAGACCATCAACACACCTTGAGTCAGAGTTTTTTATGTTAAACCAGCAGATAGCTGAAAGAAGAGCCAGTCAACTCTAACTGTAGCCAAAGAATGTATTAAATGCAAGAAATGTTTTAAGTATATTAGCTAAATAAAAATACTAACCTAAACAGGAAGCCAAAAGTAAATCTATCAATTAGCCAAGATGTGTAATTTGACTTTTCTGTTGCCCAGGGAGACTTGTGGCCAAATGAAACAACACTTTATCATGCAGCTAGAACAGAGAGCTTTGAAAGCTGCCCCTCTCGCGAGGTCGGCAGCGGCTGGCCTGCGCGGAGCGTCTCCTGAGGGACCACAAGCAGCACTCGTGTCCCTGCTCCTCAAATGCCTGATGTTCCCTTCTTCAAAGTGGCTCACATCTTTAAGTCCCTCAGGGAGACGAGTGAGAAAGGAGTTCTTGTCCACAGGACACTGGCAAGGGACAAACTCACCCTGGGGGGGGGGTTGGTGCTCAGGGGACTCACGGGTGTGTGAGAGTCTCTCCCGACTCCGAGGAGGGAGTGACCGGGGGGCTTGTAGTCTGCTCCTCTGTCTGGGAGTTTAAAGCCCTCCAGGATGCGCAGCTGGTGTAAAAAGTGGAGACACAGAGAAACAGCCTCATTATGGGCTCCAAAGAGTGCCGCACACACAGCGAGCGCCGCCCCACCTAGAGCGGTCTGATGGACCAGCAGAGTGGCGGGAAGAGGCCAGTCTGACAAAAGAGACTCTTTTCAGCAGCAGCCTGATTTCTCAATAAAGCAGCGCAGAAGAGCGCCCAAGGGAGGGGGAAGGTGAGCCTTCAAATTTCAAAGAAGTAATTTTTGGTGAAGAGCCCAAGGACAAAGTTAGGACAAGGTAGACAGTTTTTGCCTAATTGTTGTTATTGGTCCCTCCTCCCCGTGTGACCCGTCCTGCAGCGGAGATGCAAGACAGACCAGGGTGAGGTGCCCCCTCCGAAGAGCAGACCACTCAGGCGCGGGCCTGGCCGGCCCGGGAGGAGCTCAGGCAAACACTCAGCAAGCGAACTCAGCTTTGTGACTTGCAATCTGGCACTAGTCTGATGCTGCCACAGACCACATGCGCTCGCCACGGAGTCGCAGACTGCCCGATCGAATTCCGTTGTCTTATTTGGAGACCTTACAGGTGTCCAGCTGTGGAATTACAGATTCGGCCCTGGCATGCATGCGAGCACCCAGCACGGCCGCCCCGCTGCACAGCGGCTCTGCACAGCGGCTCACAGGGCCAGCACGGTTGGTAATCTCGCTGGGGCCTCCAGAAATGTGGAAAAAATATTTTCAGCTCAGCAAGAAAGCCAAGCGCCACTCAGAGAGCTGGAGAACTCGGGTTTATGTACGTCGACAGATGCTGGCGAATCAACACTCTCAGAGCTTGGCCCCAAACCAAGAAATTCTTGGGTGCATATAGGGGGTTAAAGTCTCGGGAATGGCATGACTTTGTTGGGGGGTTTTTGTTTTTCCTCAAAAATATGGAACGCTTCACAAATTTTTGTGTCAAGCACAGGACTTTGTTTTCAAAATAGTAAGCAAACAAGCAAGGTGACAGAAGCAGACAGAGCTAAAATAGTTAAATTTTGTGGCTCTTCTCATGAGTTGTTTGTGGTAATTTGCAGCGTGGGGGGGGGAGCAGGCCTACAGAAGCAGAACCAGCCCAAGGTATTTTAGTTTTCCTCTTCATCACCACTGAGCTAAATCCTCTCGGGTCTTTTCCCTGACTTGCTTTTTGGTTGTTTGATGTGGAGGGAGGAACAGCAGGACCTGGAGGGGGCGGCCCAGTGGCCTCATCTCATCCTCCTGTTGCCATCTGCCCTGATCACTGTTTTCCCCCAAACAAACAGGGAGGTCCCGAGTGGTGGGCTCCGAGCTCTGCCTCTTTTGCGGACCTTGTTTGGGTGCCGGGAGGGGCGTCCGCCAAGAGCGAAGGTCCCACTCTGCACGGGGGTGTGCGAGGTCTCCACCTTCCCTTTGGACTTCAGCCTCCAGAGTGCTGGGACTCCAGGCTGCGCCACCAGCCGGCCAGGCTGTGGGTGTTCTTGACCACGGCGTTGCAGACACATGAGCAAATACTTAGGAATGGAAACGGGTGGTTCTGTGTGTGTATGCGTGTGTGTGTGTGTGTGTGTGTGTGTGTGTGTCTGCCTGCCCGCTCGCCTGCCTGCCTGGCTGGCTGGCTGTCTGTGTTTTATTTTTATTTTTTTTTTATGTACTCCTCACCCACTTTCACTTTTATTAGCATCTTATATAACGGCCATGTACATGGGCTCATCAAAAAATATGGTGTGTTTAAATTAAAAAAGTTACAGTGGGGCAACTTGCTGTCAACCCCCCTCAAGAAGTCCTCCTTGAGTCTAACACGATTCCCGCTGAACCTGTTGTGGAGGTCCTCATGTGGAGCCCACTCAAAGGGGGACAGACTCCTCTGCTTCCTCCGGGGGGGCAGCTCCCTCCGTCAAGGGGCAGTCAGCCTTAATGATCTGCTTCTCATTTCGACCTCCTTTTGTTCTTCGGCCTGTTGCAGCTGGGCACTGAGGTCTTTGCGGCGGGTGCCGGGGTCTTGGGACACACCGCCATCCCCGCATTGAGCACTTTCTCCTGATGCTGCAGGCTGCCTCCTGCACCCTGCATGCTCCTGCCCGGCCCTGGTCCTTCTTCAGCCGGGACTGGTCCTCTTCTTCGGGGTATTTCAAACCAGGTCCTGGGCTAGGCGTTTTCAGGGTCTTTGGCGGCATTTGCTGCAGGGTCCTCTCAAGGGACAGGCAGGTCATACACGTGGGCCACAGTGCATACGCTTGCACATTTATACACAAGTCCTGTAGAATCTGCGAGGGGGGCACCGATCACTCCGGCCTTTCCCGCGTCTCCCTGGTGTCCTGTCCCACAGAGCGAGCCCGTGGAGTGCAGTGTGGGCGGCCGTGCCAGGCCGGGAACCCCGAGTCCCCGCTGGTCTCCAACCTCCCAGTTCACAGGCCGGTCAGCGCCTTCTCCCTTTCTAGGCTCACACAAGCCTCACGATGACTTTCAGCTGGTCACAAGCAGGTGCTTGCTGAGGTGTTGTCATTTTCGCTGAGATCACAGACGCTCAATTTAGCCAGACAAATCCTCGACCAGGAATCGGGAACATAGAAACGGAAGAAATCTCCTTTTCCTTCTCTGTGGAAAGCAGGTCTAGCCCAGTCTTCACTCTGCTTGGGCAAATCGGAAATCTGCAAGCCACGCGGGACATTATGTGGGAAGGGAGGCACAGCTGTGCGCCTAGACCCTCCTCCAGTCCTGCCCGGCCGCCCCCTCCGCCCCGGGCACCATGCAGATGCGAGGGACGCTCAGGGCGGGCCTGGCCGGGTGGCTGCTAGAGCGGTGTCAGAGCACAGGCCTGTCTGTGTTTTGCTGTGGTTGAACACAGAGCCTCACACTGAGGCCTGGCTCGGCTGGCCTCGAAGTTGTGACCCTCCTGCCTCAGTTTCCCTTGCAGCTGGGATTACAGGCATGTGCCACGGTGCTAGGTGACTTAACTTTGTTAGAAGACGGCAGGTTGGGGCTGGGGATGTAGCTCAGCGACAGAGCACCTTTCCAGAGTGCATGAGGTTCGATCCCCACACCCTGCCCAGAAAGACACAAACTGACTTCCGAAGCAACATGTGACAGTACACAGCCTGGCCAACGTTCATAGTTACTTATTTTTCTCACTTTTAGCCATTCTAAAGGGTGCCCAGTGATTGCCAACTGTGGTTTTACTTTGCAACTATTGATAGTAGGAACTTCCTCAGGATGTGTGGCCATCCAGTGTATCCCCCGCGACTGTTTAAGTCTTTCATTCGTCTTTGTTGTTGCTTGTCTTTTTGTTACAGAGTCATAACGGTTGTGTACATAGATTTGATACAAATCCTTCGATTGGGGTAAGTACAGTGGCACATGCCTGTCATACTCAGGAGGCTGAGGCAGGAGGACTGTCTCAAGTTGAAGTCTTGCCTGAGCTACACAGCAAAACCTTATCTCAAAAAAAAATTTTTTTTTGAGTTGAGCCAAGCAAATTAGTGAGACCTAACTTTATTTTATTTATTTATTTTTTGGTGCCAGGGATCGAACTCCGGGCTTTGTGCTTGCAAGGCAAGTACTCTAACCACTGAGCTAAATCCTCAGCCCCGACCTAACTTTAAAAAAAATAAAAGGAAGAAAGAAAGAATGGAGGGCTGGGGATTTAGCTTGGTGGTTAGAGTGTTTGCCTTGCAAGCACAAGGACCTGAGTTTGATTCCCAGCACACACACACAAAAAAAACAAAAAACAAGAATGGAAGGCAGGCAGGCTGTGGATCCGGCCCAGTGGCAGAGCACTTGCTTAGCATGCACAAAACCAAGAATTCAACCTGGGTGTGCTGGGCACACCAGTAATCCTGTAATCCCAGCAAGTGGGGAGGCTGAGGTAGGAGGATCCCTGCAAGTTTGAGGCCAGCCTGGGCTGCATAGGGAGACCCTGTGTGTGTGCGAGTGTGTGTGTGTGTGTGTGTGTGTGTGTGTGTGTTGAGGGGTGGATCCTGAATTTAATTCCCAGTACTACAAATCCTGTGTTGGATAAGAATGTTACAAACATTCTTACAAGAAAATTTCTTTGAAAGAAACAAATCCCCCTTTGGGGTGGGGTTTGGGGCAGGGGACACTGCTCAGTGGTAGAGGACAGAGGCGAGCAAGAGGCCCCGGGAGAAGAGAAGAGAAAACTAAACCTCCACAAGGTCCAGGGGAAGCGCGAGCTTCCCAGAACCTTCCCAGCCCGCCTCCCCTGGGCCCCGGGGTGGGGCACGGTGGACAAAGCTGAGGGTGCCGGAGGCCCTGGTGGGGCACATCTGGGCCCGGGGGAGGGTCGGGCAGGGCCAGCCCCAAGGACAGCCAGGCCTCCCTGGCACTCCTGCTCAGCTTCTACTCCTTCCCCGGCCCTTTCTTGGCTCTGGTCTTGGCGCAGGGCACAGCCGGGTAGATAAGCCCTGGACATTGTACCCCAACTTCTGCAGGCCCCCTTGGTGGGCTTTGGCACCCTGAGAAGCCCCCAGCTCCCGGACTCGTCCTTACGGCCAGCTGAACACCTTGCCGTTGCTGGACACCCCGCCCTGCATGTGCACAGGGGAGCCGGGAGCTGGTGCCCACCCAGGCACTTCCCCTTCGGCCCCTGCGGTGGGCACCAGCAGGTAAGGGGGAGCAGCCCTGGTCCTGCGGCTCATTCGCTCCTTCCGTCACCAAGCTCCTTAAAGCCCAGTGACTTTTTAAACATCCAAAACCGTGGCCAGACGAGTGAGGGCCAGCTCACCTGCACAGCCACCTGCAGAGGAAACCAGGCCAGGCGCCCCACTCCTCGGAAGAACCCTGGACTGATGGAGGAATTCACTCTCTAGTCTGCATTTCACCAGATTTCTCCAAGACTGAGGAAAGAACTAAAGGAGCAGAAGTAGACTGCTCAGGACCCAGCGCTGTGGCCCAGCGGGCCCATCCCAGACTCCCTGACTCTCCACCTGAGGCCCGGCGCCCCTGGACCCCACACTTCAACCTCCCTCACGGCTCTGGCCCCTTCTGTTGGTTCTGACTCTGGCTCACTTTATTATTATTGTTATTATTATTATTATTATTATTATTATTATTATTATTATTATTATTATTATCTTGAGACAGAATCCTGCTCTTCAGCACAGGCTGGCCTCTACCTCTAGGCAATTCTCCTATCTCAGCCTCCCTAGTGCTGAGATTATAGGTGTGGGCCACCTCACCGGAGTTTATCTGGAAGAAAAGAATGGAGAATTACCAGAAAGCTTTGTGAAGCCATGTGTTTGTCAATTTGTAGCTTTTTGGTGTTTATATGAATGCGTGTATGATTAAAAAAAATTTTTTTTTGAGACAGGGCCTTTCTAAACTGGCCAGCCATGGCACATGTCTGTAGTCCCCAGCACTTGGGAGGCAGAGGCAGGAGGATTGCTGTGAGTTTGAGG
The DNA here is from genome assembly GCA_004026905.1 of Hystrix cristata. Lineage (NCBI taxonomy): Eukaryota > Metazoa > Chordata > Mammalia > Rodentia > Hystricidae > Hystrix > Hystrix cristata. Next base: position 1,071 of record PVJO010008312.1, on the reverse strand, counting down.
CCAGCCTGAACTACACAGTGAGACCCTATGTATAAATAAATTAATACATAAACGAATTGCCCAGACTGTCCTCAAACTTGCAGAGCTCCTGCTCTACCCTCCCTTAGGTGGGATTACAGGTCTGAGTTACTGCTTCTACCTAATTTGTAGAATTCTTTTTTGGGCGCGTGCTGGGGATTGAACTCAGGGCCTTGCACTTGCTAGGCAAGAGGTCTACCACTGAGCTAGATGATCTGCAACCCCCATAGAATTCTTTTCTTTTTCTTTTTTTTTTGGGGGGGTGCTGGGGATCAAACTCAGGTCCTTCTGCTTGAGAGGCAAGCACTCTAACCACTGAGCTAAATCCCCAGCACCCTAATTCAACATATTGTAATAGCCTTATTTATCTTTACGTAGCTTTCATTGTTTAGCAGGTAAAATAAATGCATGACTAACAAATACAGTTTTTTGGGGGGAGGTGCTGGGGATCAGTCTCAAGGCCTCGCCCTTGCTAGGTAAGTGCTCTAACCACTGAGCTAAATCCCCAACCCCCAAATACACTTCATCAATGGAATTTTTTTTTTTTTTGAGATAAGCTCTTGCTGTGTAGTTCACGCTGTGGGGCTGGGGATTTAGCTCAGTGGTAGAGCACTTTCTTAGCAAGTACAAGGCTCTGAATTCAATCCCCAGCACCCAAAAAAGCAAGAAGCAAAAAAAGAACCACGAAAATACATATAGCGCAGGCTGGCCTTGAGTTATGTGGCCCGGGCTGGCCTCTAGCGCAGCAGTCTTCCTGCCTCAGCCTCCCCGGGACTGGGCTCACAGGCCTGCGCCCCCGCCCGGCTCCAGGGAAAGTCGGGTCCGCGGGGATGCTCGGGCGGCTCCGCGCTGGCGGCTTGGCGGGCTCGGCGCGCCCTCCGGTGGCTGGCGGCTGCACAGCCGACGCGCGGACAAGACGCGTCCGAGACGCCGGGAGGCGGCCCAGCGTCCCCTCCCGAGGCGCCCGCTGTGCCCGTCAAGGCTGCGCGCACTCGTCCGACCTGTCTCTGCATCCCGGGCCGGGAGGCCCCGCAGAGCGCCTCTGGGCGCCTC